>CM021108.1:47562395-47678547 GCA_007115665.2 Sequoiadendron giganteum
CAGGCCCGGAGGATATTAGATCAATATCATAACAGCCCTACTGGAGGACATTTTATCGCAAGAACCACAACAATTAAAATCATATGTGTCGGTTATTATTGGCCAACACTTTTTAATGATGCATTTTCCTTAATTAGGTCTTGCAAAGAATGTCAGTTCTATGTTGGAAGGAGACAGAATGCTGCTGTGCCTTTAAGACCCATAGTGACAGAGGAACCTTTTGCTTAATGGGGTTCAGACTTCATCGGGATGATCAACCCTCTTTCCTCAGCAGGACATAAATGGATATTAATAGCAATTGACTATTTTATTAGGTGGGTAGAAGTAGTGTCGTCGAAAAGTGCAACTGAATCAGAAATTGTAAATTTCCTAGAAGACCTAGTAGCTAGATTCGGCCGACCTAAGACAATTATCTCTGACAATGCTAGAGCTTTTCTCGGCTTGAAAATCAGTCAGTTCACTCTAAAATACGGGGTGTTCTTGAAGACCTCCTCTAACTATTATCCCCAGAGAAATGGTCTCGCGGAGTCCACTAATAAGAATCTCATCTGGTTGATCAAATAGATAGGTTCAAAACATCAAAAGGAATGGCATAGGAACCTCCAGATAGCACTCTGGGCATATCGAATTATGCCCAAGTAGGTATTGAAAACATCTCCTTATGAGATGGTATACGGAAAGGAGGCATTGCTGCCTATTGCCACATAAATTTCCACCCTACAATTGCTCAAGTCTCTAGAAGTTGAACAAAATGGAGTGATGGAAGTAAGGTTTTCTGAGTTACTTGAGGTATAAGAGAAAAGAGAACACACCCTAGAAGCAATGAATAGTCACCAATAGGTAGTGAAGAAATGGTTCGACAAAAGGGCTTCAAATCAAGGACTGCAACGTGGAGATTTGGTTCTCAAATTCAATGAACGCAGAACAAAACCCAGACAGCATAGCAAATTTGGCAGCCTCTAGGAAGGGCCATTCAAGATCTACCAGTGCAAACAGTTTAACTCTTTTGAGTTAGAAGACATGGAAGGCAATGCTCTAAGTATTCTAGTTAATGGAATACATCTTAAAAGGTTCTATTAATTCTGTATATGTGTTAATTTTTTACATTTGTATATATGTAATTACTCTTTGTCGCTTTAAGTTTTGGGTCTTCTTGGCACAGGATTGAAATAATGCAGCAATGGTGTAAGCAATTGAAAGAAAGTTATAAATGAACTAGGTGTTAACAAAAGAAAGCATAGTGGATTATATTCATTAAAGTCAAAAATTTACAATATAGTGGGGCCGGAAGGCCTTGGGTTAACATTTACATATGTCCGCTAAGGTGCGGGACTTGTAAGTAGAAAGAAGCAAAATTGGTAAAACATTTTTTTTTGTAGAACACTAGTGAGAAGGACTGACGATCATAGCAGCAAGCAGCTCGGGCTCTGGAAATACCATTCTCTCAAAGTTCTCATACATTGAAAATTGGAGAAAGGCTTAAGATAATGAATGCGCATCAGAAAATGGCAGCCTTCACGGACCCTAGCGCAATGCTCTTCATGGGTTTCCAGCTCGAAGCCAAATAGAAAGGGCCTGGTTGGGATGATGCCTCCACGCAGCTGCTGCAGGTGAATGTTCCAGACCGAAGGAATGCCTCGACCCAATTGGGCTGCACGCACAATCTATTCCAAACCTCTGAGGTAGCGTGGGGGAAACACCAGCTTTGTCAGTTTTATAAATTTACGTTTGTTGATGCTGATGTCCAACAGCAAGGCGACAAAGTGGGAGCAGATGTTGGTGTTCACCTGATATTGCTCTTTGTAATGCACGCAATCCTTCCTCAGGATCCATTTGATGGATTTCACGTACAACAGGTTTTTTGCACCTGTCATATGCTTCAAGTGTCTACAACTAATCTTGCCAAGGAATGTTGCCTGGGTCTTTCTGCAAGTGAGCCTCACTGGTGTTTCCATGATTTCTGTTTTCTAGGCTAAGAGATTAAAAATACTATCTAGCAAGAGATTGCTAAATTGAAAGGCCAGTCGATGTTATGATTCACAATGTTGCACAAGGGGCTAATTTATAGGGTAGCTAAGTTGTGCTTGCTAGAGAAATTATGATTAACAATTTCGTAGAGTGGGTCACTTCACCTTGGTTTTTCGTGTCGCAGCGTGCAAACTGGCGGAGAGGTGCAAGATCAGCTTGCAACTTGCTCTGCCAAGCTGGCACATCGTAAATAGATCGGCCAATTGTCAGTAATACAAAGTGCCACCGTCTCATCCAAATCGGATGAAGTTATTGAGAAAGATTTTGTTGGGCAATGCGCCCTGTATGAGCATTAATGTCAATCAATACAAATAGCCTATAGAGAAATGCTCGTGAGGTTTGCCTGGGTTTGTTTTCCAAGACAAGGATCTGCTCCCGTCACATGCGAAAGATTGCCTTTTAATTTTTAGGCAATTCGACTGGTTCGCAATCTTTTCGCACGAGTAAAGCTGATAATGCATAGTAACAACTTGGTGTAAACGGCTGGCATGTACCTTTTTCGATCGCCATTCTTGAGAAAGCTGAAAAGGCAAGTTATGGCATGCAGGAAAACACATTTATTGCAAAAGTTGCCAAAGAATTAAGCAATTAAGGCATTTGCAAGAAGATGGAAGTTTGAAAAGAAGCTAAGTCATTTGCCAAAAAATTTGCACAGAGACCCTTGTGGAGACAAAATGGTCAAAATTATAGAAAACCCTGCACAAACTTCTGCTCAAGTAGCTCTAAGCGAGCAGATGAAGAATGCGCCCTGCATACAGCTTTATGATGGAGAGTCCTATGCCACTCCAGGCACACCTACAAACCCTAACTGGCCTTTCACTCACCCAGTAAACTAGAGGTTGTTGAGCACGGTTCCTCACAGGGACCAGGCAGTGGTTTTGGAGGATTGGGACAATGTCTTTGACCCCGAGATGTCGAGCAATCCTAAGAACCTTCGGGAAGCTGCATGCAAAAGGATGAAGAATACAACAGACCAATTTTCCAAATGGCTATGGTATTGTGGGCTTGCACAGTACATGGTCCCTTTGGTGCACCCTTGCCTAGAGATTGTAGCGCATGCGCGACACAGTTCGACCCAAGCACTGGGTTTATCAATGGCAAGGATTTATGGATAGTCATTAGCCCCATGGCTATTCAAGATATGTTGTGTGTCTCGTTTCCTTTGGGTAAGGAGGTTGAAGATTTCGACATGGAAAGAATGCAGCAAAAGCGGGGAGAGTTCCAATTGGGGCCACAATTTTATCGTTTCGAGCTTCAACATCCGAGCAGTTCAACCCTGCCTAAATTCCCTTTCAGTTTGAAAACTCTGAGAGGTGTGGTACAATCTGTCGTTTCTATGCTGGAAATGGTGTGCGGTTTGGACTCCAACACAGAGGTCCATTAGTTTCAAATGTCCCTCTGCTTTATGTTAAGGAAAAATCGCGAGTGCTCGCTTTTTGATTTTACAAAGATTATTAGCGATGGCATTCGACTACAGTTAAAGGATTTTGGGGTCGGCCCTAGGTTCAGGTATTCGTCTTTCCTGGCCTATTTAAGTTTGCACCAAAATCTGGATTACTTTTCAACGTCTTTGCCCCTGTTTGTTTTTGATAAGAATGGCTTGAGGAAGCCGGTTTCGACATGGACTCTTGTCATGTCAAAAACCTTTGATTATTACGCATTCTCGAATGCATTCATAACACCAACTATGAGAGCTTTGGGTAAAGTTGGTATAAATATGACCGAATGCATTTCACCCTGCCAGAGGTCCTACCTTGGGAAGTTAGTACCACCCTGTGACTAATTCTTCGGCACGGATTTCACTATGCTCCATTTTCTGGGTTTCGTTCGGGAGTCTTTCCGACTTCCCCGTTTCCTCTCCAATAGAGTGCTAGCCCTGGAGGCAATGAGACAACTATGCACCCTTGATGATGATTATTGGGGAGGAAAAAACTTGACCTCCTATTTACTATTGCCAATCATGTTTGGTTCAGTGTCACTGGCAAAGAAGAGGACCCCACAGCTTGATACCTCGGTGACTCTACTTTCAAAATTGGGTCATCTCAGGCTGGTACTAATAGATGATTCCTGGAATTACAACCCTGACAATAATTTGTTGGACATTGGCATCAATATCGCGCACTCACCTCGGCCATTCTGGGACCTCCGGAGGGATCCCGAGGAAAGAAACCTAAGTAGATATGTAGGACTTGAATATTTATCTATAGTGGATGGTCGACCACCCTAGCTGAATTTTTATCACATCATAGGGAGGCTCAACCCAAAGCTCCTGATCAGCCCCCCTTTGGTCACCCAATTGAAGAAGCTCAATTGGGAACCCGACAAGATGCAAGCTTTCTGGATATACCGGCAGGAGATTCTGGCATTTGGCAAGTTATATAATGAAGTTGCCCTCGATGAGAAGTTTGATGACATTTGGGAGATTGAGCATCTAGATGTTGAGTATTCTCTGAACCATTCAACATTCATGCAACAATATAGAAAAGAGGAGGCTACTGCGGAATCTGAGGAGGAAGTAACTCAAATTCCCCCCGCCGTCGCCAAGAATCTAGTGCTTGAAGGAAACACTGGTAACTAGCCTGTGTAGGAGGAAGAGCCGTGTGTGCTGGCATCCATGCCAGCCACCTCTTTTAAGCCAAAATGAAAGCGGACAAGGACTACCAGTAGTAAGAATTAGGTCATTCTTGACCTCGATGATGTCCCGAGGGAGAAGCAAAAATGTACCAAAAAGGCCAGTGTGGAGGAAGAGCAACTAGCAACAGAAGCGGTCGAGACATCTGCAGCTCCACCGAAACATCAAGTAAGCTTTCCTCCCTCTTCTCTCTCCTCTATGTCTTTGGTCCCACTGCAGTCTGCCCCTGCTGTCTCACCCGCGCCAGCTTTCTTAGCTCTTGGATTTGCCAGTCTTCCAGTTTTGCTCCTCCCGTTTCCCTTCTGTGTCCTCTGCTTTTACTACTTTATTTGGAATGCAATTTGGTGTCAGTATTGGGCTCATGGGTCAACAATTTTTATCCTTAAGGTCCAGCCCTATGGTTGGTGCATCTCTAGTTTTTCCCTACTCCGTCACTTCATTTTCATCCCCTCTAAGTGGCTAGTTCATCCCACCATTCTCCCCTGCTATTATAATGGGACCCAACAAGACCTCTGATGCATTAGCTACACTATCTTTCCCGCTGGCTATCCCTCAGGAGTACCATTTTGTTGGTGGACTAGGTATCCCAGCCCAAGAATATTTCTCGTAGGTCAATGCAAATAAAAGTGCCCGCACCAAATGAATCAGCAAGTGAAGAGCGAAGGACACAACCAAGCAAGCAGAGCCCCACTTGCAAACCGTTTTCAATGAAGCCCAGAACTCCTTGATGTTCGTGACAATCACCCCTAATGTGATCAGGGCAGTAAGCAAGATGCAGCCCAATGACTATTCTGTGAATGTTGTAGGGTTAGACTTGTGGTAGGCCCAACCACAAGATAAAGTTGAACTCATGGAGGAGACTCAAAAGATAGTGACTACTGATTTCCTCAAACTCAGCCAGCAAGACAGGAAGAAAGATGATCAAATTGCGGAGCTAAAAAAGAAGGTCGACATATGGGTGAACAAATTCAAAGCCCAAGAGAACGAAATAGGTCAACTAGAGAAGGAGAGGGGTACCTTCGAAAATAAAATCAAAGAGTTACAAAATTTGGGCGAAGAGGTTATTCTGACTCTTCAGAAGCAAGTTGAACTGCTCCGAGCAAGTGAAGAAAAGTTCCAGGAAAAGGAAAAAGAGCTCTGCACTGAGTCCGACCTACTAATTGAAGGCATGAGAGAGCTCCGGTAGAATACAACTGCCGAGATTACTAAAATGAACGCCAACCTAGAGTTGGAGGTTCAAAAGGCTAAGCAGGCCGAATCAGCCTTGGCAGAGAGGGAAAAGGAAGTTCTTGCCCTAAAGGAGCAGATGTCTGCATTGGATAAAATAAAAGCTTGGCGGAAGCAGTGATAGGTTTAAGCAGCAAAGAAGCAGAGTTGGCTACCCTAAGAACCCAACCGATTGTGCCTCAGATGAATTCCTTGGAAATTTCCAAGGGGCTGTATGCATCATACTGGGATAAGGTAAAGGTTTTGTGCCTTACCCTACAGCCTACTTTAAAGTTTATGGTGCAAGCGGCTAGCATATGTGAAATGGTGAGTGAATCAATACAACAGGTTTAGGAGTTAACCTCTGACAAGGTTCCCGAGGTTAGGATATTATTGGGTAAGTTATACACCGCTTCAAATGAAGCATTGAATAGCGTGGGCATCAATGACCGAATGACGACAGCTTTGGGTGCAAGTAGCCTCATTTCCATGCATGAGGCCGTTCAACAGGTGGCAGATTGCAGAGCTCGGTTGAACCAGGTCACAAGCGAAGTAAAGTTTTCCCATTTGACTCAAAGAGGCCTCCCCTCGCCTTTCATTACAGACCAAGCAATATCAGGAGTGGAGCATATTATTGAAATGATCGAAGAGAAGAAGCAGGACCTTTCTGTCTTTCAGACCTTTGATAAATCTTCAACTGCTGAAGAGATCGAGGTGATCATACATCAACTGGCATAGCTTTTCTTCCAATTGGAATTGCAAACAAAAGTATCAGGTGGACTGCCCTTCAAAGCAATCATCAATCTCCAACATGCTCACGAGCACCTGCGAACTCTCTCTGCACCATCAGACAAAATATGGACCAATCTGTAGGCCGCCCTCTCAAAGTTGTGAGCATTTTGTTCCTGAGCCAAAGGTTTCTAGGGTTCTCCTTTCTGCAAAGCGAAAAGCCCCTATAAGTCACCAGACTGTTCAATAAAAAACCACCCATTCCTTGGTCATTTTCTTTTCCTTTGCGGCTACACCTTAGTTTTGTATGCTCACTATATTCAGAGCTTGCCACTTGGCTGCCTCACGAAGCTTTTTGCTTTAGCTTCGTTTCATTTTTCGGCAGTCTCCTTTTATGTGCCGTGTGGCTCGTGCTAGCTGCTCTTCCAAGTTGGACCCACCTCATCCTTTTCTTTCCGCCTCGTTCTTCTCTTTTTCTTGGACCTCTCCACGTGGCTCCCTATCACGGCTTTCTACTAGGTGTTCTTGCTGCTTTCTGTCGAGCTTCATCTGGAAGACACATGGAATTTCTTTTTCATGCATCAGTTACCTTGGAAATGTCGACAAATCTTTTGTGCTTCCCGCTACCATGTGTCTTCTCCTATTGCTGCATGGTTTTCTGTTTCGGATCGTGGTTTCACTGGTGTATTGCTGATTGATAGATGTTTGTTGTGGTGGCTCGGATCATGTGGGCCGAGGATTCCCGTGCGTGGTCTTCTCTTCCATGATGCATTTTCAGGCGGTGGCCGTGTTTTATTTTAGTGTGGTTGATCAAGTTTAGCAAAAACTCTAAAGACATCGGGTAGCAAGCCTTTTGTAATAGCTATTTTTCAATTAAAGATTTCAAACTGTGCTAGATAAATTCGGCCTCTTTGTTTTCAGTAGTTGTTAGAACTATTAACCTGTGCTATTATCTTTATTTTTGTATGAATGCATGTTCTTTAGTTTCTGTAAACTTTTATGGTTTAAAGTAATACAGATCATGTTTCTTCGACTCTTTTGTGTTAGAATAAAGTTATGCTAGATTACATTATACAAATTAGAGGGTATTTTGCATAATGAATGTTTGTGGAGGAAGATAAACTTAATTAACATCATTTAGTGGTTCGGACCTTTGCATCTTGCACTGTGCTCTATCAAAATTCATCTAAGACTTTGGTGCATCGCCTATAGTGTAAGCTTTACATTCATGTTATTCTCCTTATCTTTTTCCTCAACCCACTAAGTGAAAAGCCGACTTTGATAAAATTTCGGAGGTCACTTAGCTAGCGCACCATGTTCCCCAATAGCTAAGTTTCCCATAAGACTGCTGCTACATACAAAATTATGTGTCAACATTGATCTCATGAATTATTCTTCTTACCTAGGTGAAATAATGATTTGAAAGCTTGTTTATATAGACAATCCATCTAATATCCCATTAATTGGGTCCCACAGGCTGACATCAATGAAATTTGAACTTCAAACCCAATTTTCTCACTCAAAACCTTTAAAAAAACCCTAAATGGGACTCATTCGCCACTTCTGGTGAATGGGCCTAAGGTGGTGAATGAGTCCCACCCTAGATTTTTGGGGTGGGTTTTGGAATTTTTTATTTTTTTGATGATTATGTGAGGTTTTTGATTGAAATATTCCTTGGGATGCATAATATAACGTCTTAGAGGCCTATTAATGATGATATAAAGGTCATAAATGCAATAAATCTCAAAATTCAATGTGAAAGTGTAAATAAATATACTTTACAATATTAAATTAAGGCCAAAATTGAGTTTATTTAGCTTAAAAGAGCCCTTAAATCTAATGTGAATGTATTAAATACATTACAGTACTAGATCAAGGCATCATTAGGTCCAATTTAAGGTTAATCATTCAAAAGCTAAGTGTGAAAATGTAAGCGACAACCGAGCCTTACTGCGGTACAACGGTATCGACCAGCCAAACCACTAGTGGTCACACTACGCTACCATGGGGGCCGCCAGACCACCTCGTAGTAGGGCAATAATCGCTAGGCTGACTGCACCATAGACACTATGGTGAGAGGAACCACCACCTGCAGTATGGCGGTAATTGTCGAGCCCACCGCTGGCAGTCTCACCACGAACACTGCGGTGAGAGGGACCACTACCAACGGTATGGCGGTAAACATCGAGCCAAACCATTGGCGGCCTTACCGCACCACTGCCGTGAGAGAACTCACCATGCGCGGTTAGGCGGTAACCACAAGACAAACACCACCAATACCAAGCCAGACCGTTGCAGTAAAGGCTAGAACATGAAGGAAAATGCCAAGCCAAAACGTTGAGGCATAATTTCCCAACAGTCACAAATTACAATTTCAGATCTAGGAACCAATTAGGAAGAATAAAGTAGACTGAGAGGCATAGATCCTATGTATGTTAGAAAAGGATAAATCAAATTGAATCTAATCTAATACACCAATAAAACATTAGATTGAAGAAAGCTAATTAATAAAATAGAAATGCAAACTCTAAAACAACAGCTTCTTCAAATTCATCCCATTGTCCTCTATCTCTAAGGATTCATTTCAAGATGCTTGTTCTCAGTTTGTTTAAAACAATAGCTTGTAGAATTGGCAGCTTGAGAGAATGAGATTAAAAATGCATGTGCATTGCTACAAAATCAAACTATGAAAATTGACATGCTATGAATGCTAAGATGCAACTATAGTAACTACGCATGAAAATCTAAGATTCGAGGTCCTTTTTCACTCACAAGAGAGTTGTACTTATAGATTTTTGAAGGCAGAAATTCAATTGGCCAAGATCAACGGTTAAGTTCAAACCTGTTAAGATGAATGGTGAGAGATCGATAATTCGAAAAGAAGATGGAATTTTGAGAGACTTGATGGAGAATGAAGAGACAAATTGAAAGGTGTCTCTCATAATTAAATAAATAAATATTCAATTATGTGTGAAAGAAATTGAAAAGGCATCTAATTAAATATTGCAAATATTTAATTATGTGAGAAGAGAAAAACCTTTTTAATTAAATATTAAGAATATTTAATTTTGTGGGAAGAGTGAGAAATTTGGAAATGTGTTTTAATTAAATATCAAAAATATTTAATTAAATGTGGAGAGAAGAAATATCATTTAAATTGAGAATTTAAACTTGTGATAATTAATGTAAATAAATTGTAAAATCTATTTAATTAGTTAAGAGGAAGATAGCATTAATTAAATAAACTTTATTTATTTAATTAAATTACCAGAATTGGAAAATGAACAATATAAATAAATAATTAAATTTATTTATATGTAGATGACTTAAGAACATTAATTAAATAATTCATATTAAATTAATTAATAGGTTTGATTAACTATGACCATTTTTAGATGTGTACAGATCCATATTTTAAAATCCTACAAAAATAGAACCGGATTGATTCACCACAAGAGACAAATGAATCCCACTATAGCTATCTGACAAAGATCTTTGTAGGTTCAAACAACCTTTTGTCTTAAACCAATTCATGTCCAGTTCTCCAGAAGTAGGATTGATTCACCCAACTTGGTGAATGAGTCCCAGTCAACAATAAAAGTAGGATTTTTAGTCATTTAGGCCTTCATCTTGTCATTTCCAGATTTCCAGGTGCACACCTTCCTTCTTGTAGTTTTTTGTATTACTTCATTCACTTTTCTAGGTCATTTAGTGTTACTTTGCATTCAATTGGGGTTTTGCATTTCATTGTCTTTTCCAAGTCTTAACTTGGTGGTGAACCCCTCATTAGCTCATATTTATCTCCTAAAACAACCCTCTTGCAAGATCTCTTTCTCTTTTGCATTGAGATCTTAAGGGTTCGTTCTTGAGTGAAAGTTAGCAAAGATTGTCATTCTAGGTCCTAAACCCTAGAAACCACAAGACAAACCTCCCTGATACAATGAAAAATATCTTTGTGACTTTCAAAAGATTAAGGTGCAAAATAAATCAAACTATATGAGGCTCAAAAATATTATCCAAGATATCATAGACAATAATGGCATATCTATTGAGGCACTAGCTAGCAACCAGGATCTCAAGATATATAAAAATCCTATGCTAGATCACAACAAAGGGAATGACAATAGAAAAGGGAAGAATTACAATAACTTGCAACATGTCTATTCCAATGTAGTTGTTGTAGACACATAAAAATGACCTAGACCCACAAACCACATTTTTCTATATCATGCTTCATCTTAACATAATTAAAATATTTAATTAATTCACGTCTTTTATTCCTCCTGACTATTTAAATAAATAAATTACATTTATTATTTAAATACGTCGCTAAATGCTTATGTCATCTATAATTAAATAAATTCCTAAATTTATTATATTATTATTAGTCCATTACTTCATCATGATTATTTAAATAAATAAACTTTATTTATTTATTTAATATGCCATTAATTATTTACGTCTACTCATAGTTAAATAAATTCCTATTATTTATTTAATTATTATCCTCTTCAACTTTCTTTCTAATTTTAAATAAAATCATATTTAAAATTACCCACTTTCTAATTTTCCTCCACAATTGAATAATCTTAATTATTAAATTGTCTTATTGATTTTCTTTCTAAATTTAAATAAAAGCATTTTATTTAAATTGGCAATTTTCCTCTTTCCAAGTAAATAATTTTAAATTATTATTATTTACTGTCACATGAATTGACCATTTTGGAATTAATTTCAAAATAGAATTTCTCTTCACAAAGTAAGTTATTTCTAAAATGACTTGATTTTCTATCTCATCCTTTTTCTACTTGCTAATTCTCATCTCATTGTCACAACTAATCTCATTTCTTGATTTAATTTCTTAAATTAAATCTTGTCCACTCAATTTGAATTTCATCCTAGAGTTTGCCTAACCCTAATTAAGGGGTTGTTATTTTGAATCTTGACCACATATTCTAGGGCACTTATCAATCTTTAATCTCATCCATCCATACAAAATTGCATTTTCTATAAAATGCCAATTTTGTCTTCATTTCAAAATCTCTCTTAATATCTCTTGAATCTTTGAATTAGATATCTCTCAATTTCTTCTCCTTATTCATGCATTCTTGCATTTATTTATTAAAATCCTTCAAATATTTGCATAGGTCCACATTATAGTCAATAGTTTGCTCGCAGGATCTGAGGGCATGCTTCACACAACTGCAAATCAAGAAGGTGTAATGGAGGTCAGCCATGGTGATTGAAGAAATTCGGTGAGCCCGTTCCATATTGTTTTCATTTATTTTCTTTTGCACTCTATTATTACTTAGGTTTTTTTTTGTTTGTTTTAATAAAGCTAACTGAAAATTACCCTATGTTACATTAGTGAACCCGACATTTGACACATTTTTTTTGCAGGTTTCATATGTTTTTTTTTTCTAATCTTTTGTAGATACAGGTACAAAACACCGCATTCACCAAATCTTGTGACGCAAATGCTCTGCTACACTGCATTCACCAGAAATAGAGATGCATACACTTTGTCGAGATATATTTGATCTATTTCACGACGTATACGATAACCTAAGCCACAATTGACAACCGGAAAGCCACATTTGACAAATCAAGCCGCAACCGCTCTGATGCAACACATCCGCTCTGCTACGATGCAAGTGACTGGTAAGAAATTTTTTCCCGGTTTTGTATCTTTTTCCAGTTTCTTCCTGTTTTTGCTTCTAGATTAGAGGTTTTTTTTTTTAGGATACTAATTATTTTGTGATAGCATGTGTCAAATCTAGTTTCTTACAAAAATTTCTTGATTTATTTATTTCATTTAATTTCACAATCTTGCATTCTTTTCACTGATGGGATAAAATGAACAAACATGCAAGTGCATAAGGCTAAAGAGAACAATACACTTTGTTTTGCATGTGTTTAAAATTAACTCGTAGATAGAAAATACTACAAACAGTTAAAATAAACCCCCTTGTTTGACAAACACTACAAATGGATAAAATGAACCCCATGTATTTTCTATTTGTACACATTTGATTTTGGGTTTAAAATGAACAACATGCGAGTGTGAGTTAGCATATTCATGTGCTCTCTCTTTGTTTCTAAACAAAGATTTATTGAACTATGAATATGTTGGCTTGGTTTTGTTAAGCCTTAGATTTTGGGCCTGCTTTGGTGGGAAAAAGTACTCACCCCAAATCGACTCAAACTAGGAATGTGCTAAAGCCAAGTGACACCCAACCAGCATATAAATGTGAATGTTAAGGAAATCTTAGGATTACAGAACTTCCTGTAGACTAGCAATTGACTCCCCAAGTACCCTTGTGGTGCATCAAAACCTATAGAGCATAACCTCTATAAACTAGGATGATAATGCCTCTCGCATGGCCTTCTGAACAAGTGCCCGAAATAAATCCTTTTTTGTAGAAAACCACAAACCTTATATTTGTTGGTGTAGCAATGGTCGTTGCCAAGGCAGCTGCACCTGCACAGCTCTTAGTAGAAATGATCAATCTTCCATGGGAGTTTCATGGAGATTGGAAGCTCGGTTGCCCTGATAAGTGAGTGCACTATATGGGGGAGCCCATGGGGCCAAGATTCTGAATTCATTCGCTCAGGATATGCGGTTAGCGGGATCAATAAGAATATTGTCCATGCAACCTTAGGATTTTTTGTCAATGTCTTCAATGTGTTTGATTTTTCATTTTTTTTCAACACCATGTGTTTGCTAACTGTTTTCAGACAAACTCAATGAATGAACATCAAACTTAATCTAAAACAAACTAGTCAAAATTCCAGAAAATTTACTCTGAGTTGCAATCACTTTGTTGAGCTGTAATTGTCCTGTCAAATCGCAATTGCTCATTTTTGAGTCGCATTCACAACTTCAAACACCGCATTCATTAGATTGCACCGCAATTTCCTATTCCTGATTTGTATTTTCTCTATCGAGCCACAATAGATAGTTGAAATACTACAATTTCCTGTCATTCAATGCATTTTCTTTACTAAACACCGTAATTGCTTATGCACCGCATTTGAAATCTAAAATGCCGCATTTTCCTTTTTGCACAACACCTACTAAAAAATGCAACACATCTGCTATATTGCAATGCACTTTCCAAAATCTGAAATGCATCTGACTACTCTGCAACATATTTGCCTTCCTGCGATGCAATTTCCTTTTGGAATGATGCATTTGATACTACAATGCATTTAAAACCTGAAACGATGCATTTGCATATCAACTAAAAAAGAAAACATTATTACTGTCGGAAATCCAAGACCAAGCATTTATAAACCTCTTTTTTCCAGCAATCTTTGTCCAAAATGAAGAGAACACTTGTCCAAGTCATCCATCTTTGCATTTTTAGTTTGCATTTAGCTTGCAATCCATCCATCATCATCTTTAACATAGGAAAATTCTTAAGTCCTCAAATTTGCACACTTTGGGATAGGAAAAGTTTCCTTACTTTGTCAAACTATTGTCTCAAAAAATAAATTGTCATTGGGCCAAGTCAAACAAATCAATCCTTAGTCATTGTCCTTTGGTGAGCTACTTCCAACTCATAAGTCTAGTGTGGAAACCTCACCTTGTTATTTTTTCATCTTGTCCTTCAAACCAGTTCTTTGACAATCCAAATCGAGGCATTGGCTAAACTTTGAATGGTTAGAAAACCTTTCCTAAAAATCATTTGACATAAGACACTCATTACCACTTTGAATTTGACATTCCTTTTAGTCTTTTTTTTCTTTAGTTTTCATAGTATTAGTCTCATTCCATCCACCATCATGTCTTCAAGTCACTATGACATGCTTGCTAGCTGAATTGAATGTCAATTTAGTAGTAATGGTCAAACACAACTAGCTAGGGACTTCAAAACACTATACCTCCAATCCAAGTCCAAATTTACAACCCCTATTCCTCCATCCATCTATCCCTCTTACCAACAATCCATGAGTCCTAGTCCTTTATCCATCTACTATCAAGAGTACCCTAACACCATCCATGGCACTAAGTCACAAAAAACTTGCATTAGTCATACCCACCCTAACTTTGACAAGGGAAATCAGCCATCCATCAATCCGATCCAAGCCTCCACATCATATCCTAGTCCTTCATCCTATCCTAATCCTCTATCCACATCATATCCTAGTCCTCCATTCACGTCATATCCTAGTCCTTCATCCTATCCTATTCCTCCACGCACATCATATCCTAGTCCTCCATCCACGTCATATCCTTGTCATGCAGTCATATCCTATCCTAGCCCATCATCCCTCAACCAAGTCCAAACCTCCATGTCATATCCTAGCCCATCATACACCAATCCATTCCAAGACACTCCATGTTTTCATGTAAACATATCTTGTCTTGGTCTTCAAAGTCCCATCTCCTTACCTACACATGAGTTTACATGTCAAGAAGCAAGTCCAAAGCATGACATCATAACATCATTGTCTTGTCCAAATCAAAGTAGTCCATTGGACCCCATATTAAGTCCATTCAAGAAGTCCTCCTAGAAAATCATGGCATACCAAATACACCTATCCTTGGTCAAGATTCCATCCAAAACCATGTCATTCAAGATGAACCTATCCTTGGTCAAGACCCTATTTTCAATCATGTCATTCCAACTGAGCCCATCTTTGATCAAGACACTACTTTTGAAGAATTCCAAAATTATCCACTCCTTGACCTTTATTCCCTTCATGATGAAACACTTGAAGATGACCCTCTCCAAGCTTCGAACATTGACTCTACCAACAATGAGACACTTGCCTCCATGGGACACATAGATGATCTACCACTAGAACAAGAGTCTCCTAGCATGGACATATTTGCAAATGATCAAGATATAACTAAATTCAATGGGATCTATGACAATGACCATGAATATGGTTTCAACATCAACTTTGAAGCACCAACAGAATCATTAGAATTTGATATGTCAAAAAATCAAACCGAAGATGTCAATCAAAAATCTATCCAACATGTCAGTGAAGCTACAAAATCCTATCAATTAGGATCATCTATCTTTTTCAGAGAAGGATTTCTTACATATGAGAATATTTTGAGCATTAATTTCCACAATAAGGATGGGTTAGCATCTTTCTTCCACAATAACAAGTACCCCATCATAAACAAAAATTTTAAAAACATGAATTATCAAGGAAAAGGATTAGGCCTACATGAGCAAGGAATTTTGGAACCCGTTCAAGTTCAAGCACATTACGGAAATCAAGGTCTTGGCTATTCATCAGTCAGAAAATATAATGATGTTAGTGTTCCCTCCTCGATATTGGGGGCAACTTTATCAGGTACAAACATCAAAATGGGTATCATGAGTAGTCCTTGTCATAAGATTGTTGCTAACACCCCTTCCCTCCACACCCCAAACCATCATTACATCATGAATAAATCTTCCTTTTGGTACCAAAAAAAGTATGAAAAATCCAAAGTTCAAATCACATGTCAAAGGTCAGGGAATCAATCAACAATACAAGTGGACAAATAAAGCTAAAATGGATCCCAAAACAAAGTGGGTCAAGTCAAGAAAAGAATGAATCAGGCAAATAAAATATACCACATCCAAAAGTCAATCAAAATGTGGAGGCACAACACAAGAGGACTCCCACATATAATACATGTCCACCCCCTCCAAATGGCCATCAAGAAAGACATAAAAATATTGGTTCCAAACACCATCCTAACCTGACACCTAAAGTTTGGAGAATAAAAATGGCTACATCCAAACATCCAAACAATTCTCCCATGTCTACCATCATCCATCATAATCCTACATCCTCCTTAAAGTCCAAACATCCCATGTCATAAATCCATCACATCTTGGCAACAACTCTCTATCATAAGGAATCTCATGGCACTCTATTGCGATGTGTGTATTTAGATAAGGCCAACTCTAGTATCAACAAGGATCACAATGGCATCGATCACTATATGCAAGTGCTATCATCCTGACAAGGCAACTAATTTAGAAAGGTCACTATTGGCATGTCATGGCACCAGTCTCTACATCGACATCGTCAAAGGATTTAACAAATTTAGTGGTCATCTAAAGCAGCGAGGCTATCAGGCAAAAAATTCCAAATTGCAAAAATACAAACAAATTGAAAAATAAAAAAATCATCACCTTGATGAAAACCTGGCAAACAGGCATTTGATGACACCAAAAAAAAATCAAAAAATATAAAAAAAAATAGTAAAGAAAAAAATTTCGTCTAATAGTGAAAACCTGGTAAATAGGCGCTCTAGATAAGTACTATGATGAAAACCTGGAAAATAGGAATCTTGTGTAGAATAAATCATCTATGTGGACCATTACACTTGGGGGCAAGTCATCTCATCTCCCATGCCCTTCACATGAGATTTCTTATGACATTTCCATCTATCCATCCAAGCCTTGTCATTTCCGTCTATTTTCCCACCTACTTTTCATAAGGACTAAAATACAAACTCAGGTCATGCTTTGGGAAAACTTTTGACATGCCTATCCTTTGACTATACCCTATTCCATATCATTTCATTACCATCATAGCCTCATGTGACATTGTCCTTGACAACTATATGATAATAGTCCTCATGTATCCTATCCTTTACTAAAGCCATCCATTGTCCTTTCATACCTATCACCCATCTTGGTTTCACTTGTCAATGGTCTAAGGATCCCTCGTCATCCCATCTAGTCCTAACCAATTCATTCCAAATGCAACAATATGGAAAACCTGGCCCATCATCCAAAAAATTCCTTGACTTTGTCCTTGGCCCTGCTACAGAATTTTATCCTCTTGTCATATCATTGTCATCTGCACGTTGTTTCAGGATGTGTCCTTCCTATGTCAAACAACGTTTTCATCATCATCGTTACATGCTAATCAATATTCAACATGACTAGTGGAAAAATCATGGTTGTCCTTAGATTCATGTGCGTCGGTATCATTCACATGCATTTGTCATAATTTTTCATAAAACATCAAAAAGTCATAAAAATTTGGAAAAAGTCTTGAAAATAGTCCTAAAAGTCATAAAAGTTCCCAAAAAGACCTAAAAATTGAAAAATGTCTTGAAGAAAACACAAAAACATTCAAAAAGTGTCAAAAATCTCAATGCAAATTTAAATTCAGTCATATCTTGTCAAGTCAATCATGTCAATCAATCTTTTGTCCATGTCTGAACTACGTTGTCTCTGCGCACTTGCTACGTAGGCAAGATTCATCTTTGAATCCACAAGACATTAGGTCAGTCCTTTTAGGTTTGTCAAAATAAAAATCATAAGTCAAACATGGTCGCATTAGTCAAATAAAGCATACATAGCCGCACTTGACACAAGACAGTCATTTGAAATGTCAGCGTCAAAATTGGTCAAAATTAGACAACGTAAGCCAATCAATCATACAATCAAAATCAATCAACTTGCCAAATCATTAGTCAATATGTCAATCTCGTCACTTTTTTGGTCCTATTCAAGATGTGTCCTTCTTGGATTTGGACCTCACCAAAATTTCTTTTTCCTTTTCAGGATGTGTCCTTCATGACCTTAGGCACCGTCAAACTATCAAAACTATCAAATTATAAAACAATTAATCTTCGACAAACAAACATTGGAAATACAATTAAAGGCTATATATTTTTGGCTATTTTGTCTTATCTTTTTATTGACTTGTTTTTTTTGTCATGTTACTAGCTACCTCGAGGATGTCCCATGAAGGATTTAGAGGTGCGATGATGTCTCATGACCTATTCTATTTTTCTTTGACTATTGTATGTGGATTGTCTTGACAAAAAGACTGGGGCAAATTGGCCTCTAGTATGAGTTAGGGCATTCCTTGTCTGTGAATGTTTGTTTTGCAAGTGGATGACCTTGCACACCTTGGTCTATGTCATACCCTAGTGTTTGTTGTCCATTTGTGTCATTTTTACCGCCCAATGAGGATTCGAGCAACACTTATTAGTACTTTGGCAAATGTTGAAGGATTCTTACATGCATTTATTTTTCCGCACTAACTTGCATTTCCATCTATCCTAACATTCATATTTTTTCTCTCTAACATTTCTTCTAGTCCGCATCATTATCATCCTTATCTATCTTTCTTATATACTTTTTTCTTTCATCTTCTAGTCTTTCTAATCCATTTTGAGAGCCCACTCGTATTCTTAGAACCTAACTATCCTCTCAAGGGGGCATACCGTTACCTCCTCATCATTCTTCCTCATTCTATTTTGCACTAGGTCATATTCTTGACTTTTTTCTTTGCCACAATGCGACAAGTTGCATTATGACAAAGAGGGGCAAATGTAGACACATAAAAATGGCCTAGACCTACAAACCATATTTTTCTATATCATGCTTCATCTTAACATAATTAAAATATTTAATTATGTCTTATAGTCCAATGTCAACTATTAATTAAATAATTATTAATTATTTAATTAATTCACGTCTTTTATTCCTCCTAAATTTTAAATAAATAAATTACATTTATTATGTAAATACGTCGCTAAATGCTTATGTCACTCTATAATTAAATAAATTCCTAAATTTATTTAATTATTATTAGTCCATTACTTCATCATGATTATTTAAATAAATAAACTTTATTTATTTATTTAATACATCATTAATTATTTATGTTTGCTCATAATTAAATAAATTCCTATTATTTATTTAATTATTATCCTCTTCAACTTTCTTTCTAATTTTAAATAAAATCATATTTAAAATTACCCACTTTCTAATTTTCCTCCACAATTGAATAATCTTAATTATTAAATTGTCTTATTGATTTTCTTTCTAAATTTAAATAAAAGCATTTTATTCAAATTGGCAATTTTCCTCTTTCCAAGTAAATAATTTTAAATTATTATTATTTACTGTCACATGAATTCACCATTTTGGAATTAATTTAAAATATTAATTTCAAAATAGCATTTTTCTCCACAAAGTAAGTTATTTCTAAAATGACTTGATTTTCTATCTCATCCTTTTTCTACTTGCTAATTCTCATCTCACTGTCACAACTAATCTCATTCCTTGATTTAATTTCTTAAATTAAATCTTATCCACTCAATTTGAATTTCATCCTAGAGTTTCCCTAACCCTAATTAAGGGGTTGTTATTTTGAATCTTGACCACATATTATAGGGCACTTATTAATCTTTGATCTCATTCGTCCATACAAAATTGCATTTTCTATAAAATGCCAATTTTGTCTTCATTTTAAAATCTCTCTTAATATCTCTTGAATCTTTGAATTAGATATCTCTCAATTTTTTCTCCTTATTCATGCATTCTTGCATTTATTTATTAAAATCCTTCAAATATTTGCATAGGTCCACATTATAGTCAATAGTTTGCTCGCAGGATCTAAGGGCATGCTTCACACAACTACAAATCAAGAAGGTGTAATGGAGGTCAGCCATGGAGATTGAAGACATTCGGTGAGCCTGTTCCATTATTTTTTCATTTATTTTCCTTTGCACTCTATTATTACTTAGGTTTGTTTTTGTTTGTTTTCATAAAGCTAACTGAAAATTACCCTATGTTACAATTGTATCCTATGACAATTTTGTCACTGTTGTTACCATCAAAGGACCTAGCACAAAGTGTGGAGTCACCACACAAAATGGAAAGTATACCATCCAAGGAGCTTCATCTCAACCTAGGGTATAACCTACATTGCCAACATCCAACCCTAGCAATGACAATCTCCTAGATCAGCTTAAAAAGATCCTCACACATATCTCAATCTTGGAACTATTAAGGATATCCCCCCACATAGGGAAATCTTAGAGAAAGCTTTATGCATGTCATTCATCCCTGAGAATATTTATACCAATCAATTTCAAGTTGTGGTAGTGCATATGCTGCCCCTCACCTTCTCACCTTCTTGGAACAAGACCTACCATCACAACCATCTCATAATCGTGCTTTACACCTAGAGGTCATTGTCCATAAGAATAGGGTTAAAAGAGTCTTAGTAGATGGAGGTTTTGGTTTGAACATTTTCACCCTTCAGTTGATCAAGATCCTAGGATATTTAGAGGACACTATTGAGAAAGCAAAGAGTACAACTATCAAAGCATATGACGATCAAGAATGGGTATCACAAGTCATCATCATGCTACCCATCCAATTGGGACTTGTTATTGCTGAGACCACGTACCAATTATTAGAACTTGATCTCCCCTCCAAAATATTGCTTGGTTGACCATGGATTCATGCCCTAAAACCTGTAGTTTCAACCTATCACCAATGTGTAAAGTTTTCTTTTGAGGACAGAGAAGTTACTATTCATGGAGATCCTGAACCTTTTTACTATTACAAAAAATTTGAGGCCAAGTTCTATAAAATCCCCCAAATACCAAAGAATGATGAAGGACCTACATCCTCTTCCTCTTCACTTTTTGACCCAACATCCCTTGCATCTACCTAAAAAAAAAAAGCACCCATTGTGCAAAATATACCCGATATCAAAGCAGTTATCCACGACAATGGTTGTGGGGATTATAATCTAAAAGATAATTTTGTGTTAGGTGAGCTACCTCTTTCCCATAAATCACATTGCAAACCCACACCTACCAACAAAGTGGATGACACATTGAATCTTGCATCTATCACCTTCACCAAATGGTGGATTTGAACAAAGAGGATGTTAATGAGGAAGATGTCTCTAAACTACTCTATCAAGATGAACGACCTATGCCTATTCTTCCCATGGAAGATGACAATAAAGGCTTGTAGCTAATGCAAGGATGGGTATACAACAAGAATGAAAAATTGGGACAAAATGATAATGGTTTGCTAGAACCCATCATTCTTGAGAAACGTCCCAAAAATCTTTGATTAGGTTGTACTACTAGTAAGGTTACCATTCTTGGAAAAGGTACTTCTGCTAAATGGGTTGAGGATTCCTCTTGGTTACCCACATCGTTTGATACTACCCTTGATGATTTCCCCCTTGATGTGGCTGACCTATTTGAAAATGACTCTCTCTTCATGATATCCACAACATATATCACCCCAAATGACCAAACCACTAAACGAAGCCTAGTATATCCCCAAATCATTGACTGGGACCAACGAGGGCCACAAATTCTAGATTTATTCAAAAAAGATGAAGCCATATCATAATTCATGGGACTCAATGAGAAATTATCATGGATAGATCACAAAACTAGTTTTGATATAGAGCTAGACACGAGGACATACTACAGGGAGATGATTGAATCCTTCAAGTACAAAATGGATGATATGAACATAACATGTTGATATTTGAGTGAAAACCACACTATGGCACTCTTTGATCCTAAAATAGTAAGAATAAAGGATGCATCCAATAGTGAAAACCACATTGAGACACCCAAGGATGAGGGATTCAATCTCCTCCTCAGTGAAATGCATCCAAAAAATTGAGTAGTGCTAGTAGAGAAGGCTACTCCAGTAAATGTGGGAACCAAGGAAGCACCCGAGATAACTTTCTATGTCAAATCCTTATAGGATGAAGAATAGAAAAACCTTGCAGTATTCCTCAAGGAGAGAAAAACAAACTTTGCAATGCCATACAGAGATATGTCGGGGCTTGATATAGAATTATTTGTGTATCATTTAGTAGTCTATCTTGAGGCCAAACCAATGAAGCATAAATTGAGAAAAATGCACCCTCAGATAGGCCTCTTGGTGAAACTTGAGTTACACAATCTTTTTGATGTTGGATTTATCTGATCGATTGACTATCTTGAGTGGGTTTCCAACCTGGTACTAGTCTCCAAACACATTGGGAGCATAATAATATGCACAAAATTCAAAGATTTGAACAAAGCATGTCCAAAGGACAATTTCCTTCTTCCCAAAATTGACATCATTGTTGACATAATAGTTGGGCATGAAATGTTGTCACTCATGAATGGATTTTTCAAGCTACAATCAAATCATGAACACCAAGGAGGATCAACAAAAAAGTATCTTCACTTGTCCATGGGGAACATATTGTTCGAACATGATGTCGTTTGGGCTAAAAAACGTAGGAGCAACCTATCAAATTGAAATGACCCTCATATTTCATGATATGATCCACAAAATAGTCAAAGACTATGTGGATGATATTTTGGCCAAATCAAAGAAAAAGAGTGAGCACATAGAAGTATTGGGGCCTATTTTTGATAGAATTGAACAATATAAAGTAAAATTGAATCCAAAAAAGTGTGTCTTCTTCAAGGTTACATTAAGAAAGATTCTTGGCTACATTGTATCATAGAGGGATATAAATTGAACCAACAAAGGTGAAAGAAATATTAGACATGGAACCGCCACAGACATTGAAGAAGATGAGATGGTTGCAAGGAAATTTGCAATCTATTAGAAGGTGTAACTATGGGTAAATTTGTAGGTTAGTCATAAATCAAAATAAGAAACAAAACCCTAGTATAACTATGAAGAACAAAGGAGGAAATAAAGAAAAACAAAGAACAAAGTTACCCAAGTCCTACAAGGCCTCCATGAATCACCTCCATAGCCCTTCTCCATTTGCTACAAATATGTTGTTTGCAAGAAACAATGACTTATGACAAGACCTAAGAAAATATTGAAGGATTTCTATGATAATGCAAGTAAAACTAAATACTTTATGTCATAAAGAAAACTTGCAAAATGACAATGTTAGCCTAAAAGCATGAAAATGTCTAAAGCATGAAGTCAAGAGATATAGTTCCAAGATGTCAAAATAAGATGGAAATTGTCTTTTTATAGAAAAGCCAATTTTGGATGAAGGGCCAAGATTAAAAGTTGAAGGAGGCCCTAAGATCAAAGGTTGTAAATGCATGTGACAACTCCTCATTAGGGTTAGGGAAACAATGCAAAATGAATGGCTGAGATTTGATTTTAAGAAAATCAAAATCAAGGTTCAGAATTGCATGTGACAAGAGGATATTGGGCACAAATTAAGAGGTTGTTGGAGGGAATTAAAAATTTCATTTATGGGAGGGACATCTGAATTTCGAATTAAAAATTAATTTAATTGAAAAGTGGTGGGACCATGTGACAGTAAATAAATTAAATTATTTACTTGGAAAGAGGGAAATTGCCAAGTGGGAATTTAAATAAATGATTTTATTTAAATTTAGAGGAAAGGTCAATAGGACGATTAAATATTTAATTCTAATTATTTAATTATGGAGGAAAAGGGGGTAAAGTGATCAGTAATTAAATAAATTATGAGGAATTTATTTAATTATGAGAAGAAATTAGAATTAGAGACGTATTTAAATAAATAAAATTTATTTAAATAATCAAGAGAAAATAATGGACTAATTAAATAAATTTAATAATTTATTTAATTAAAGAGGACATAAGGAGTTAGTGGTGTATTTAAATAAAATAAATGTAATTTATTTATTTAAATAGTCAGGAGGAATAAAAGGTGTGAATTAATTAAATAATTAAGAATTATTTGATTAATAGAAGAATTTGGGAAAAATGACATAATTAAATATTTTAATTATGTTTAGAAGAAATATGGAGAAAATTGAGTTCAAAGGCTTAGGTCAATTTTATGTGTTTACATTTTTCCCCTCTTTGTCATAGTGCATTTTATCACATTATGGCAAAGAAAACAAGTGAAAACATGCCCCAGTGAATGTACGGAGTATTTATGCCCCCTTGGGAAAATTTGTGAATTTTGACCTAGGGCCAGAAAAATTTGGAAAGTGTCCTAATAATTCAATTTGAGGACTAGAAAATCAATGGCATGATCGGTTTTGAGATCGGATGAAGTTAAGGTAGTCAAAAGGTCAGTCAAACTTGGTCAAATGAGCCTCCAATAATAACCTTGAGGGAAAATCCCTAATTTTCAACTTATAAATATGTTTGAAAAGGTAAAAAGACATGTCATTTTCACTTTTTCCTTTTGAGATTTTTAGAGTTCAGACCCAAGAGACCTTGCGAAGATGGTGATTCCAGTGATAGAGCATCACGGTTACTAGGTGCAAACACTCTAATGACCAGAGGGCACAGAGGCACCGGTATGTATGCCTTTCCCACTTTGTGATTTTCTCATTTTTCATGCATTTTTATGGTTTTTAGTTAGGAAATCAAATGCATTGTGACACATTTGAATTGGCGTAAGATGCATTTTCACTCATGTTGCACACATCTAATGTGTCGTGATGAAAACACAAGGGACGGGTAGGGTTAGGATGTATAATGATGCAAATGCAAGGGTGTGAAACACAAACACCAAACTGCAACGCAAATGTAGGCCCTTGCAACACACTCACCCAATTGCAACACATATGCTAGTTTGAGTGATGCAAATGATTTAAAATGGTGCAATTGACTTGTGAAATGATGCAAGCGCTATAGAGTGACACATTTGTCAAATCAAACAATGCAATCATTGGGATGCAACACATGTGAAGGATAAAATGATGCATGTGACTTGTTGCGACGCAAGTGAAGTCAACGCGATGCATTTGACTTTGACCAAGGTTGACTTAGTTTAGGCTCAGTTTGCTTATGTACTTTGGACTAGATAGACTATAATGATGATGTCCAATATGTATTTACCCCCGTTTCTACATATGCAGAAATGATTGGTACCTATCTATACACGCGAGTTCAAGCCAGCGACCTATGCCTTTAGAGATCAGCTATGGGATAGTGAGCGGAGATGACTAATGCAACTGGGATTATATTATGTTACCTATATGCCCATTATCTGGGAAAATAGGGGTCTTCTAATAACACTTTGTGAGAGATGGCATTTAGTGACTTTTTATTTTCACATGCCAACAGTAGAGGCTATCGTCACTCTAGAGGACATGTACAAGATTCTGCACATTCCCATCAGAGGAGAGTGAGTGGTCTATGATCCACATCAAGGGCGCTAGGCCATGACCGAGTACTATGAGCCAATGGATGATGTGGGGGTAGGTATTGAGGGTTATGAGATCAAGTGGGAGTTTGTGGCAGAGCACTACGCTTGATGGGATGCCATGCTATGCACTTTGATTATTGAAGTTTTGATTCCTGATCACTGGGGACATGAATTTCCTATTGGATGGGGTGATCTAATGGTACATATGAGATAGTTTAGGACTATATTCACGTGTGGGCCATGTTTACTTGGGATGCTATATCATCAATTGCACGAGGTGGCTTATAGAGAGGCAAACAACATCAGTTGTGGGACCACATTATTGATGATCTGGGCCTGGGAGCATATTCTTGTCTTCTGACTGCTAGTTCAAATACAACAACTCGGTGAGGGGATGCCATATGTTTTCCTATATGCTAGTTTAGTGACATAGACCCGAGTTAGAGATATAGGGTACTAGTGCCACCGCATTGGCACTTTGATGGGGTTTGTCTGGAGACCTTATAGAGATTGTGCACAATAGCCAGGAGAGGCCGATCATATTTATTTTTGTACATAGTTTAGATATTTGATAGGGTGAAAATTCTAGAGCCAGGACATTATTGAGATGTACTTTCCCCAACAGGTACTATGATAGTTTGAAGAGAAATAGGAGGTTCCTATGAGGACCACAGAGTATGCTCGGGTGTCTTAGGAGACCATGTGGGGACCAGCCATATTAGTTCTGCTAATAGAGCAACAGGTTGATGGGCTGGTAGCACAATAGTGGGCATGGAGTGGGGGTTCGACAGATACGGGGACTACTACTTAGTATGACACTTGGTGGAAGACACATAGGCCAATACCATTGACAGATCCAAATGGGCCAACACAAATTGATCAACAATCAGTGATACCATGGATATGGTAGGGAGGACGAGGAGGGATAGATGGTGGTAGGGGTAGAGACGAAGGTCGAGGAGATGGGGGAGGGATGGAGGAGGTGGGGGAGGTGGTGGGGAAGGAGATGATGGATGGGATGGTAGGGGTGGCAGGAGGAGGAGAGGAGGAGATGGTGGGAGGAGATATTTGAGGAGAATATGACAGTGGGTAGGTGGAGCACCATTTTCACCCATCTAAGAGGAGGGCGAGGAGGGGGAGAGAGAGGAGCTGGCTAGGTAGGAGGCAAAGCAGCCAAAGGGGAAGGTAAGGTAGGAGGAGGGGAGGGATGAGGTAGAGAAGCCAAAGGGAGATGTGTCGGGGGAGGAGGATGTGTTCGTAGAGCATCAAGAACTAGTGATTAGGGGAGAGGAGGAGATTGGAGTGGATGATGAGGAGATAGATATCGACAGAGAGGATGATATCGATGAGGCCGAGAGATAGCTGAGGGAGAAAATGATAGATGGAGAGGAAGAGATGGATAGGCCACCACCCCTACCATGAGATACAATAGTGGATCAGAGATTGGTAGACCTACAGATCAGATTGGATGGGTCCTTCTCTCAGAACAAGGCACTAGTAGTAGAGTTAGAGCTTGTGTGAGTGGAGAGAGATCAGGCAGTGATCAAACAAAATGAGTCTGAGAGGTGGTGTATAGAGTTTGCACAATTGTGTTTGGGGCCTATAGGAGACATGGCTAGAGATTTGGCTAGGGTTAGTGCTAGGTAGGCATGATACAAGTTATTATATGAGTAGATAGTTCCACCAAAGAGATGAGACCTCACCCTAACTGAGTCTCAGACTAGGATAGGTAGTGGTAGCAGGATGAAGAGTAGCAATAGGATACAACAACAGTCACAACCATAGTAGTGTAGGTGGATCAACATCATTTGGATAGTCTTCAGGGCATAGGTCACACCACAGTCATACGAATTCCTCAGGCCATAGATCTAGTCATAGCCACGGGTCAGTATCATTAGGAAATAGGTCTTAGCATAGATAGCCTCTAGTCCTTAATCCCTCAACATCACAAAGTCAACTTGTAGTGTCCTCAATGCATGTTACAGCCAAGCTCATGAGCGAGCGTCATTCACCTCATTCCTCACCTCGAGGAGATGGGGAAGGCATATCTTAGGGCCTATGTTATCTTATTATTATGTTGAGACACTTTATATATTGGCTATCGAGCCTGCGAGCTACATTTTTGGGATTCCACAAGACTCTATCCTGTGACATGGTTTTGAGATATATATATGATGTGATTTAGATGCAAATTATATTCTTTGTGTTATGTTGTGATGCATGATGATGTTATTATGCTTATGTGATATGATGCAATTTATCTGAAGGTATGATGACATATTTATGATGGTTATTTTATGATTATATGCTCTGATGATCCTATGTTTATATATGATGTCATGGTTATGATGTTGGATGCATTAATGTATGACAAATGATGCAACTTTATGTATGATGATGACTTAACTAATGGATTCCTTGCTTATTACTAGGAATTCATTTATGGATGTTTATATATGTATGGATTATATGATGCATGATTCTTTTATGTCATGATCCTATATGTATGTATTGATGACATGGATGGTTATTGCAATTATATGCTATGTTAATGCAAATGAATTGATGCAAATGATAGCTTGATGTATGTAATATGGATGAATGCAAATGATGGACTTATATGTCATGTGAATGCAATATGGATGTAAATGCTATTATGTGAATGGATTTATGAAAATGTATAATGTGCTAATGAAATTTCCATATGAATATGCAATTATGTTTTTGTATGTCACAAGATATCATTAGGTGATGAGATAAGAGAGATGACTAGACAAAGATGGATTTTAGTGCGGATAAAGAAATGCATGCTAGTGTGGAAAAGGAATCCTTCAATATTTTCCAAAGTACAAATATGTGTTGCTCTAATCATTATTGGGTGGATTGTCGTAATGGCCAACAAACACTATGATATGACATAGATCAATAGTGTGCAAGGTTGTACCAACACATAGGACAAAAAATCTTAGACAAGGATGATCATGACTCATGCGAGGAACTCAATTGCCCCTAGTCATTTTTTCATAACTAGCTGCAAGACTAGCCATGAAACATCATTGCTCCTCTAAATCCTGATGTCAGGACATCCTCAAGGAACTAGCCACATGACATCCATAAAAGACAAGTCGATCATCGTACTACATCATTGATCCTCTAAATCCTGATATCAAGACATCCTCAAGGAACTAGTAGCATGATGATCAGAAAGGACAAGGACGCTCATCATGATATATCATGGCTCCTTTGAAGCAAGGTACTAATAGCATGATGAAAATCAAATGATAGATGGTATTTTCCAAGTGTTTTCTAGATGTTTTCAGATGTTTTCCAATGTTCAAAGGTCAAGGGTTTTAAGGCCGAGATACCAAGTTTGATGAGGTTGAGGTTGCCAAATTTTAGGTGATGTCGGATTCAAGGACACATCTTGAATGATGTTGATTTCAAGAGGATCGATTCTCGAATTTCAAGAGAATCCATCAAAATGCCAGATGATAATATCAATTCTTAGGAAGGACACATCCAAAGGCAATAGATAAATGATGAGTTTAATTCTTTAGAAGGACACATCTGAAGCATAATCAAGATGTGACAGTTTGACTTGTTTTGACCAAAGTTGACTTTAGATGACAAAGTTGGCCACATGCCAGAGTTGACATGCTAATTTAGTTGAAATGTTGATTAGATGTTTTCCAAAGTTTGTTTTAGAGTTGTTTTATTTGGAATGAGCAAGAGCTCATGTGTGATAATGCAGTGTCATGAACCCTAATGGACTGACCTAGTGTGGCCTCGGGGGCTCATCGATGGATGCCCTTTCCTACATCATGCACTCAGAGACCTTGTAGTTCAACATGACCAATGACTGTCTTAATGATAGAAGATTGAGTCATGATTTTGTTTTTCCAACCTAAAGGGACGAGCCTATTGTCTTAGGGGCTCATTTAAGATGTTCCTTGCCTACATAGCAAATGTGTAGAGATAAAGTAGTTCAACCATGACAAAGACTGACAGGATAGACACAATGGACTTCGACTCTATTTTTGAGATTTTTGAGTGTTATATGAGTGTTTTTTTGTTTTCTTCGAGACATTTTTTTGGTTTTTAGGTTTTTTTTAGGACATTTTTTAATTTTTAGGATTTTTTCAGGACTTTTTATGATTGTTAGGACCATGTGTGATACCCACTATATTTAGGTGATAAAGGTCTTTCCCATAGCCCGATCAAGGACTATCCAAGTGGAAGGAAATGAAAAGGGACATATGCAGGATGAAAGGCAAGGGATATGCGAGGCATGATGTCAACCATTGTTAGCCATGGACCAAAATGACAAGACTTATGAATGTAATGAGTGTGCTGGAAGGTTAGGTATTTAGTCTAGATGAATGTAGATGTAATGATAGTAGATGTCGAAGCAAAGACTGTCTATGCATGGCACCTGATTGCCAAGTTTTCACCATGGTACTTATCAAAAGTGCTTGTTTACCAGGTTTTCACTATTGGATGAATTATTTCTCTGTACCATTTTTGTCATTTTTTAATTTTTTTGGTCTCACCAAGATGCCTGTTTGCCAGGTTTTCATCAAGATGATGATTTTTTGTATTTTTCAAGTTTTTTGCATTTTTAAGGTTTTTAGCCAAGCTCTTTGATGCTATGTATAGAACTTGCATAAATGCAGATTTTTGATAAGCTTTGTCAATTGTTCTTCATTTGGCATAGCTATCTAATAAGTACTACAACCAAATGTAGTAGTAATGATGTAAGGACCTAGCCAATTGGGCTCAAACTTGTCAAGTTTCTCTCAATCAACTTGATTCCTTGGGTTCTGTATTAAGACCAAATCTCCAATCTCAAACTTTTGGACCATTACTCTTTTATTATAGCTTCTACAAAGGTGATTTTGATATTCCTATAAGTGGTTTAAGGCATTGATTCATCTTTCTTCCAAAATTTCTAGCTCATGCAGTCAAGACTGTCGCTATTCTTTATCATCAATCAATCCCTTCAAGGAGACCCATAAGGAGGGGATTTCGACTTCAATGGGAAATATAGCTTTAGATCCATAGACCAAGGCAAAATGGGTGGCTCCAATAGGTTTGTAGATGCTAGTGTGGTAGGCCCATGGGGTGGGGTTCAATTGGAGATACCAGTCACAACTAGTGTCATTGATGGTCTTCTTAAGAATTTGGAGGAATATTTTATTGGATGCCTTGGCTTGATCATTCCCTTGCAGATAATATGGATTGGAAAAATGGTGTTGAATGTGGAAGCATTCACAAAGATCTCAAACATCTTGTTTTTTGAACCGATGACCGTTTTCTATGACGATGGATTGTGGGACACCATACCGGTAGATGATGTAATTGAGGATAAATTTGGAAATCTTCTTATTGGTGATGTAGGTGAGGGGGATGACTTCGATCCACTTAGAGAAATACTCAGTGGCGGTGATAATGAATTTATGTTTGTTGGATGAGGTGGGATGGATTTTTCCCACGAGGTCAAGTCCCCATTGTGTGAAGGTCCAAGGAGAAGCAATTGGTCTAAGCTCCTGTGTGGGTGCATGAATTAGATCGTTGTGCACTTCAAAATTCTAACATGTTCTTACAAATTGAAAATCATCCTTTTCCATTGTCGGCCAGTAATACCAAAGTCTCATAAATTTCCTAGCTAAGGTTGGGCCACTCGAATGAGATCTGCATATACCCTCATGTACCTCACGTAAGGTTGTTCAAGCTTCATCAATGTTGAGAAAACGACGAAGGGTGTTGTCAAATTTGTGGTGGTATAAGGTGTCACTGACGATCGTATAATAGGTAGCTTTGTGGATGAATCATTTTCATTAGTTGTTGGATAGGTTTGGTGAGAGAGTCTTGAATTTGAGGTAGTCGTATATGTCTTGATACCAAAGAGAACTAGGACCAACAAGCTCACAAACCATTTCTGATTCTAGAATATCATATGCGAGAACCAAAATTTGTTCCACTAAGAACTTAAATTGTGGCACATTGCTAGGGATGTCCAAGAGAGATCCTATTATTGTCATTGCATCTACTACCTTGTTTTGTGCCCTAGGAATTTGTATGAAAGCAAGGAGGTGGACATATGAATGAAGGCTATCAACCATGCATTTGTAGGGCAACAAATTTTCATCTTTGGTCTCATAATCATCATTGACCTAGTTAATGACCAACTAAGAATCTCCAAAAACTAGAAGTGTCTTGATTTTCCATTTTATAGCCATGCAGAGTCTTGTGACAAGTGCCTCATATTCTACAATGTTGTTGGTACAAGGGAAGGAAATTCAAAATGACGTAGGAATGGAGTCCCCTTGCGGTGTGATGAACAATAGACACACTCTTGAGTTGTGACCAGTATGAGAGTTGTCAAAGTAAAGCTTCCAAGGTGATGTAGGTTCCTTGTGAAATATAGACTCATCAGGGAAGTCAACTACCAATACATGATTTCCTTATACAGGCGCATCTACGAGTTGATTGGCTATTACCTATCCTTTTATTTCTGTGTGGTCAACATATTGCATATCATATTCACTCAAGATCATTACCCATTTTTCCAAACATCTTGTCAATGCTGCTCAACTTAGAAGATACTTCAACAAATCAATCTTTGCCACTAAGTGTGTTTGATGATTCAACATGTAGTGTTACAACTTCTGAGCAACAAAGACAACTACAAGACATGCATGTTCAATGGATGTGTAGTTGAGTTCATATCCGACCAATGTGCAAATGATGTAGTATATAGCTTGTTCTTTCTCTTCATGGTCATTTTGTGTGAGCAATGCCCCCTAGTGCATTAGTGGTTGTTGAAATATACAAGAGAAAAATTTCCCCCTCAATGGGCAGCATTAGTATAGGTGGTGTGAAAAGATAATCCTTGCTTTTTTGAAAATATATTTGGAACTTGTCAAACCACACAAAGGGGATACTCTTGCGTAAGAGATATTGAAATGGTTGGCACTTATCTGCTAGTTGTGAAATGAAACACTGGATAGAGTGCAATGTCCTTAGCTCACTGATTCCTTTTGGTGGAGGCGTTTCTAATATTGCTTTAACTTTTGTGGGATCAACTTCAATCCCTCGTTGAGAAACTATGTAGCAAAATATTTTTCCTGAGGTTAACCTAAAAAAACACTTCTTCGAGTTCAAATGGACCTTGTATTCTTCCATCCTTTTAAATATTTTGTCCAAGACTTTGAGGTGATATTTGCATGTCAAGGAATTGTCAAGGAGGTCATCGACATAATATTCCATTAGCATGTGCATAAGATCATGGAATATTGTGGTCATGGCTCGTTGATATGTGGAACTTGTGCTATTTAAACCAAAAGGCATGGCATTCCAACAATATCTTCCCCAAGGACAAGTGAATTCTATTTTATGCTAACCTTCAGGGGTGATCTATATTTTATTCTAGTGCAAGAAACCATCCATGAGGGACAACATCTCATACCCCATTGTAAGGTCCACTATGATATCTATGTTCGGCAATGGAAAGTCATCCTTTGGACATGCCTTGTTTAAATAACAGAAATTGGTGCAACTATGGATCTATCCATTAAGCTTAGTGATGGGCACGAGGTTGGAAATCCAGTCAGCATAGTCTATTGATTTGATAAATTCGGCATCTAGTAAATTTTTAAGTACGACCTTGACAAGCAGTGCAATCTATGGATGCATCTTTCGTAGTTTTTGTTTGACTAGTTTGGCATTTGGAAGTAATGGCAGATGGTACAAAATGAGTTCCAAATCCAATCTAGGCATGTCGGTATAGGACCATGCAAAGTTAATCTTATGTTTTGAGAAGAATTTTTGAAATTCAAGCTTTTCTTCTTCTATCAAGGATGCTGTGACAAGGACCATTTTTGGATTTTTTGGCGTGTTTGTGTTGATTTCCATTGTATCCTCAATTAACATTGATGGTATCTCTTGATCGATGGGAAGAAAGTCCAATCCTCTATCCTTGGGTGCCTCAGAGAGGTTTTCACCCTCAAATACGTCACTTATTTACTCTTTTGTCATCAGAGGGAACCTTGTGGTTTTCACCCAAAGACGTATTCCTTTTTATGTTGTTTTTATTATTTTTGGGACTGGAGGATTGCACCGTCTCCCCAAAATATGTTGCACAATCAAGGTCTATAGAAAATCTAGCTTTATGGTCCCCGCTCGGTATCCCTTCATAAAGCCCCATGAATTTTGAAATAGCTTCATCATTCTGAAAGATGTCCATAGCGGGCGAGATTTGTTGATCCGAGTCAATAAGTTGTGGGTAGACAAGGGAGATACCATCGCCAATTTTGGAAAAGGGCAGGGATGATGCCGAAAGCATGTAGATGGAGGCTAAAAGTGTAAAGACAAAATTGTCATCCTCAAATTCCTAGTTGGATTCTATCCAAGGACCATCTTGGGATTCAAACGAGTTATACTCATGGTCAAAGTAAGGGATGAATGGATCAAAATCATGATTAATAGGAAATTCAAAAGCATGGGTAGTGGGCTCAAGCATGTGAGGCTGACAAAGAGTTTCAGGAATGGGGAGGGGCAAGTCAGGCGTTGCCAATGACGGTTTAAATTTATTATCATTTAGGGCCCAAAAAATTCTTACCCATTCTTTTAGTTTAGAATGGTCATCCAGAGGATCAATATTATACATGTGTCTGAATCTTTCCTCGAAGGAGGGTTCGCAGGATTTTAGAAATAGTTCATCAATTTCATAATCGTTGAGGGTTTTATCAGAACCCCATTCCCATTCATGTGAATCAGTGTTGGTAGAGGAATCTTCACTTGTCTCGACACTTTCAGGAGCCGTTATGTCCTCACCTGAAATTACATTGGTATGTTGATCATCAGTTCTGAGTTGCTTGAACCCTAACCCTAGATTTATTGGTCTTTGAGAAGGTAGGATAGGCTCTCTCCTTCCACTTTTGTTTATCCCAAGAACACTAGTTCTATCAAAACCTTGTGCCTTCATGATGTCACAGCCTTTTCCATATATGTGTACTGGTAGTGGGGGTAGTTCTTATGTGTCCTTGTAGATCCAATTGGATATGTCTAAAGTGTCTTCATCATTCATGTCCCCCCATAGTGTGAAGGTCACTTTTAAAGGGACTTTAAAAGTCTTTTTGGGCTCCATTGTGAAACAAGGATGACCATAAAATTTTGGTGGCTTAGGTATTTTTGTGATACAATAGGCCATGTTCATTTTGTATTCTCCACAACCGACATCTTAGATCTTGGTAGTAGGTTCGACACTTGGTATGGTGGCAGGGGATGGTGTGGTGGAGGTCAAAGGAGTGGATATGGATGGCTTGGTGAGTGTGGATGAATCAATGTATTTGGATGAGGTGGATGTTGAAGCCTCACGGTTGATAGGCACTTGGTGCTCAGAAGAAGCTCTCAAATTGGTATAGTATTGGAAAGGGCCAAGGTCTCCTGGTATGGTGATTTCAATGCCATCAAAGGGGAACTTCAAACATTGATGTTAAGTGGATGGTATATATTTTAAGGCATGGATCCAAGGTCAACCAAGAAAGATGTTGTAAGGTAGTTCATGATCCAGGACTTGACATGTTGTATCTATGATGACCGACCCCACATGAATTGGGAGTGTGATAATACCCTTAGATGTGTGTTCCTCATCATCATATGCCTTTATCATTATGCTTTTTGTTGCATCCACACAAGTATCTGAGAAGCCAAGAGCTTTAACTAGTTTTAGAGAGTAGATATTCAATCCTACTCTGCCATCTACTAAGATTCGTCTAACCTTATGTTTATGGATGAATAATTCAATATGCAGTGCATCATTGTGAAATGGCTTGGGTGAGGGATAATCAAGGTCCAAAAAGGTGATTTGATGAGGGGAAGTCAAGTATTCAACCATGGTTTTGAAGTGGTTGACATCAATATCGGTTGGTACGAAAAACTCCTACAATACTTTGTCCAATATGGCTTTGTGTGCGGGGGAAATGTGAAGCATCTCGAGGATGGAGATTTGGGTGAGTGTTTTGTTCAGTTGTTCAATAAGATTAAATTCTCCATTGGGTTGTAGTGGTTTGGAAGAGGGGATAAGTATTGTGATCTTGGGCTGTCTAGCAAAAGGGCTTGGTATTGTGACTTTTTCTCTATAGGTAGTGACATTACATTTTAGAGTTTTCTTGATGGTGATAGTATTGACGTATTTGTCAGCAACTCGAAGATGATTAATGATGGGTCCACTAGAATAGTTAAAGTTAGCACAGGCTTAATTGGCTCAATTTACATTATTCTTTGCATTGGATGTCGAGGGGTTACTTGAACCATGATCATGCAGTGGGGTTTTGTGAATTGCATGGTCCGAGTTTGAAGTAAATTGTTGATCACCAAGTTCAATGGTACGATTTTCAATAATATCATTACAAGATTTCTCAATTACCGACAGGAGGAGGTTTTATGCCCTTTTATGTGATGGTAATCACAAAATGTATTGTCATCCCACCATGATAGTTTGAACTATCTAGGGTCATATGGTTTAGGGTCCTGTAATGTGATGACACCATTTTAGATAAGATTTTTGAGAACTTCAATTGGTTCACCCAAAGGGGTGTATGTTCGTATGTTTAGAAATTGGCGGGTTTGTCTTGGCTGCCTTTGGTTTTGGTTGTTCTGAATGTAATTTGTTGTGGGTGTTGGTGTGGTCATTGGTGTGTTTTGGGGTTGAAATCCTTTAAGGGTAATTGCAGGACCCATTACATTTATTGTTTTTGCGTCAACAATTCCATCATTAGTGATATGTTTATTTTTAACCTAGTATTTTTGTTTTCTATGGGAGCATTTGGGTTTGTGGCGGTGTTGGTTTTCTTGCTACCATATTTGAGTTCATCTTTGGCAATTAGGGATTTTTCGAGTTGAACTCCTTTTTCAATAAGGTCAGTGAAAGTGTTGCAGTAATGGAACTATAGACCATATCTCAATGGTCCAAGGAGATTTTGAACAAACATGGTGACCCTTTTTTTTTGGTATTTCCATAGGACATCAACTTGCTAAGGTTCTCCATCTTTGGAAAAATGGGATAAATGTCTCACCTATTTCTTCTTGAGTAAGTCTACATAATGAGGCAATGTCGATGTTTGTATCAATGTTATAGGCATAATTGTTGACAAACTTGTTGGCCAATTCATCGCACGATTTTATTCCTCAAGGTAACTACGAGAACCATTCAAGTGCATGACCTAGGAGACTCCTAGGGAAGAGTCTCATCAGATAAGTATGTTCATAGTCAATGTCCATGCAGTTGGTTGTGAATTCTCTGATGTTTTCGATGGGATTAGTTTTGCCTTTGTACTTCAAAAATTTTGGCACCACATATCCTTGTGGGAATAGTGGCATGTACAATTTTGTGTCAAAAGGATATGGACATAATTCATATGACGTGTGGGCCATTTTGTTGGACATTTGCAATTTTTCCACTTGTTTCTCCAAGGCTGCAAGTTGAGCTATGACCGCATCCATAATGGGGTTATTTGTAGCATCGCACATGTTTGTGATAGGTTTTTTATGAGTCCCTCCTTTTTGAGATGGTATGTTTTGATTTGAGATGTATTGGTGTGAAGCATATTGCACATTTTGGTTTGGAATGTGTTGGTAGTGAATGTTTTGGTTGGGGATATGTTGTTGTGTTTGTATTTGAGATGCATAGGTGGGAATGTGTGTTCCAACCGTGTTAGATTGAATCTGCGGACCTTGTTGTCCTTGAACATTGTGATGACCAAATGGATTCATGTGTTGTTTTACTTGATTTCCTTGTCCAAATTGGTAAATGTGACCATGGGGGACATTTGTATTTTTCCTTAGGGGGATATTAGTGTTGGTATTGATTTGTTATGAGGTAGGGACATTGGGTTGAGGCCCTTGAATGACAACTTATCTTTTGCTCCTCCCAAACGGGTTTGATGAGTTTGTTCCCATGGAATTAGTTGAAGATATAATGAAAGGGTTTGATGATGTCATTCCCATGGCACTAGATGAAGCTCCAAGGAGGTTTGTTGTACTGGTTCCCATTTTTTTAGTTGAAGCCCCAAATGTTGCTCCAATAGTTTGTGATGGAATTGTGGATATTTGTTGTGGAATTGAATGTGATGTGGAATTTTTAGATGTTCCCCCAATAGACATTGTATTGACCACATTAGTTGTGTTTTTGGTGGTTTGAGTGGTGGTAGCACCAATGGTATGTGTGACACTTTTTGTTGTGGCTCCCATGGAGGTATTGTTTGCATCATGTGTTGGTGTTGACTTTGATTAACTTATTTGAGTGGTATGATCGGGGGATGCTACTCTTAAGGTGTTAATGTCAAATCATTTTGGCAACCTAGCCCCTTGGTCAAGGAGCATGGCTAGATATCTTTATAAATCTTCTAGGACTAATTCTTCCATAAAGGAGGCCACTTCAAGATTTTGTGCAACAACTTGTATGTCTTCCTCAAATACCTTTCCATTTTCATCTCTACGTATAAATGGTTCAAAAGGGTTGTGTGAGGAAGATGGAATGTTCATGTCACTAACTAGATTTATGAAAGAGTTCCCCATGTCCATGTTGTTAATGTCTTTAGGGAAATTATAAAATTTATTTCCTTGTCCAAAGGAATCCATTTGTCTCCTTTTTCTTTGTAGTCTTGTTTCAGCCATATAAGTTTTTCTTCAAATGGGGGAGTATGGAGGGATGACCAAACCTATATGCAAATGATATGACACTATGTTTTTGGATTTTGGAAATAAGAAATACTATGATGTCTAAAGGGAAATGTAAAATGCAAGGAAACTAATGAGGACTAAAATGAGGGAGGCTAAAGATGTTATAATGGAAATACAAGGAATTATATGATGCACTAAATAATGATAGACTTAAGGAAAGGTACACTCAACCATTCAAAGTTTGGTCAATGTCTCAATTTTGGAGTGTCAATGGACTTGTTTGAATGACTAAATGACAAGGTGAAAAAGAGAGGTTTCCACACTAGACTAATGAGTTGGAAATAGCTCACAAAGGGACGAAGAATAAAAAAGATGGTTTTGATTAGGTCCAATGACAACCTACGTTTGAAGGAAAAGATTTGAAAAATTATGGCAAGGGTTCCTATGCTAAAGTATTCAAAATGAGGGCTTATGTGTGCTAAAAATGATAGTGAAATATAAGGTGCAACTAAAAGGTGCAATGGTAGATCTAAATATAAACTAAAACACAAGCATGGAGGATTTGAGCACTTATTTTTCTGGTTTTGGATAGAGATTTCAGAGAAAAGGTGTTTGAAAGTAGTTTGAAAATGTTTGTTATTGGGATTTTAATAGTGATATTTGCTTTTCTAGTTGATAGGAAATTGTGTCATTTCAAGTGTCAAATGCGTTGTAGAGGATCAAATGTATCTCAAGTTTAGCAAATGCGGCATTTTAGGCCATAGATGCGGCTTAGGAAATTGATTGCAGTGCACAAAAAGGCAAATGCATTTCAGAATAGTGAGTGTGTTGTTTCAATGAGAAAATGTAGCTTAGCAGAGCGAATGTGGTTCATAGAGTCATGAATGGGGTTCAAAATTTCATATGCGGTGCAAAATGTAGCAAATGTGTTGCAGGGTGAAGAAGTTTGGTTTTTGTTTGCAATTTTGGCAGATTTTTAGCTTGTTTTAGTTTGAAGTAGTATTTTTCCAGATCTGTAAAAGGTGTTTATTTGTTCATTGGTTCTGAAAAAAACTTGGCAAACACATTGTCTTTGAATTTTTTTAAAACAAGCACATAGAAGACAAGCACAATCCTAGGGTTGGCAAGGACTATATTCTCTAGATTCCATGTGGGTTTCCCTAGCCGCACTTATTCTTAGCGGGAGACTTAGAAGCTTGGCCACACTAGCTCCCCCAACACGACACTCATTTCTCGGGCCAACCAACCTTCAAGCCCTCATGAATCTCCCATGATAGGCTTTTCACCTCTACTAAGAACTACGAGAATGTGGATTCCTTGGCAACAACCTTGCTGCACCAAAGAATAGATAGCGTTTTTGGCTTCTACACAAATGTTTTTAGTTCGGGCACCCATTGAAGTGGCCACACATGAGGCAAGATTAGCTCTAATAAGGAGGAATTCTAGATTTAAGAGGTTACACTCATCAATGTTTTGGGGAATTCACTTGTCTATGTGACACATCCGCACTTGTAATCCTAATTTTTCCATTAGGATTCACATTTGAATACTGGATGGGAGTAGCTCAACTAAAGAGCTTCGTTGTCGGTTTGAGTTGCCTTGGGGTGAGTAATTTTTCCCACCAAGGAAGGCCCAATTCCTAGAGTCAATAACAATTTCACTTGCACCCAGGATCGCACAAGTGCATAAGGGGAGAGGATACTTCTATTATTGAATCAGGGTTACAAAAAGGAGACACTTGTTTATTTTAATTATCAAAGTTTCAATGTGAGACAAACACCTCAAACACTTTGTTCCTTTTAAACCTTTAAGTCAATGTGAAACCTACAATGTTCATTTTAAACCCATGTCATGAAAATGCATGTTCATTTTAGGCCTTATGAGTTGTAATGCAAGATTGTGTTCATTTTAAACCCATGAAATGTAAATGCAAGTTGTTGCTTGTCAGACTGATTTGTTTGTTTGATGTAAGATTGTGAAAAAGAAATCAAACAAAAATAAACAAGGGTTACAATCCTTGCCACATGCTACAAATAGAATATTAGTAACCCCAAAGCTTCTAACCTATGCAACAAAACATAAAATCTAGAAAATACAGTAAAAACCTAAAAGAAAATTTTTACCAGGCGAATGTGTCTCAACAGAGAAAACACATCTCGGGGTCAAAAACTGGAATGCACATGCAGATGCATCATTTTGCAAAACAAATGCATCTCAAAGCCGAAAGCTAAAATGCATAGGTAGATGCATCATTTGGACTTGTGAATGTATCTCAACAGAGCAGATGTGTCGGTTGGCTTATCAAATGCATCTCAAAAATACAAATGCATCATTCCCAAAATTGAATGTGTCGCGACAATGCAATTGTGTCTCAAAAAGTTGTGATTGCAATCTTCCATACCTTTACTTGCAAAAAAGCTGAAAAAATTCTATATGAAAACTACAAAAAATGAGTGTCAGGTTCACCAATGTAACTATGGGTAAATTTCTAGGTTAGTCTTAAATCAAAATAAGAAATAAAACCCTATTATAACTATGAAGAAAAGAGGAAATAAAGAAAAACAAAGAAAGAAGTTACCCAAGTCCTTCAAGGCCTCCATGAATCACCTCCATAGCCCTTCTCCATATGCTGAAAATATGTTGTTTTCCCTCAGATTTTTGTGAGCAAAAATGACTTATGACAAGACCTAAGAAAATATTGAAGGATTCCTATGAGAATTCAAATAAAACTAAATCCTATATTCTTTGCAATGATTTTTGGTTTTGATTGTGTGAGAATTTTTGCATCAACGTTTCGGATCACACTCTGTGCTCTCATCTTGATGATGGATCACGAAGTGTGATCCGAAATGTTGATGCAAAAATTCTCACACAATCAAAACCAGAAATCATTGCAAAGAATATTATGGATTGTGGAAACTTGATATCTTAAATCCTATATGCCATAGAGAAAACCTACAAAATGGAAATGTTAGCCTGAAAGCATGAAGTCAAGAGATATAGTTGCAAGATGTCAAAATGAGATGAAAATTTCCTTTTTATAGAAAAGCCAATTTTGGATGAAGGGCCAAGATTAAAAGTTGAAGGATTCCCTAAGATCAAAGGTTGTAAATTCATGTGTCAACTCCTCATTAGGGTTAGGGAAACAATGCAAAATGAATGGCTGAGATTTGACTTTGAGAAAACCAAATCAAGGGCCAGAATTACATGTGACAAGAGGATATTGGGCATAGATAATGAGGTTGTTGGATGGAATTAAAAATTTGATTTATGGGAGGGAGATTTGACTTTTGAATTAAAAATTAATTTAATTCGGAAGTGGTGGGACCATGTGACAGTAAATAAATTCAATTATTTACTTGGAAAGAGGGAAATTCCAAGTGGGAATTCAAATAAATGATTTTATTTAAATTTAGAGGAAAGGTCAATATGATAATTAAATAATTAATTCTCATTATTTAATTATGGAGGAAAAGGGGGTAAAGTGACCAATAATTAAATAATTATGGGAATTTATTTAATTATGAGAAGAAATTAGAATTAGAGCCGTATTTAAATAAATAAAATTAATTTAAATAATTAGGAGGAAATAATGGAATAATTAAATAAATTTAATAATTTATTTAATTAAAGAGGACATAAGGAGTTAGTAGCGTATTTAAAGAAAATAAATGTAATTTATTTATTTAAATAGTCTAGAGGAATAAAAGGTGTGAATTAATTAAATATTTTAATTATGTTTAGAACAAATATGGAGAAAATTGAGTTCGTAGGCCTAGGTCAATTTTACGTGTCTACAGAAGGTTCCTAGCACAATTATCAGACAAAATTCACCATTTTTCACATCTTTTCCATAAAGGAATAACTTATAAGTGGGATGAGAAGTGTGATATAGCCTTCCAGTAGATCAAGGACTACCTATTGACAACTCTAGTGCGCATGTTGTTGATACCAAACAGACCATTGATCTTGTATATCTCAGCAATATCAACAGATCTAGGTGCTCTTCTAGCATAACACGATGAAAAAAGAAAAAAAAGGGTGATCTATTACATCAATAATACTTTGGTAGGCTATGAAATGAACTACTCATCCATTGAGAAAGGATTCTTAGTCGTATTTTTTTCTTCACAAAAGCTCAGAAATTACATGTTGTCACACCAAATCAAGCTTGTAGCAAAGATTGACCCATTGAAACACCTGTTATCCAAAGAAACTCTCACTTGGTGAATGGCCAAATGGGTAATGATCGTGACTGCATTTTATATAGAGTACGTGGAGTGTAAGGAAATAAAAGGACAATTAATCATGGACCAACTTGCAGAAGCACCTATTTATGTAGAGAATCTGTTGATATCATAATTTCCTAACGAATCAATGTTTCTCCTTCATACAATGGATCAATGGAAAATGTAATTTGATGGATCATTTATCCAACATGGATCAAGGGTAGGTATTATCTTAATCACCCCTCAAGGACACTGTATTCCAAATTCATACTAGTTATCTTTCCCATGTACCAATAATATTGTTGAGTATGAAGCTCTAACAATAGGTCTAAGGATAGCAGTTCAATGGTAAATACAAGAGTTGAAAGTCTATGGAGACTCACAGCTGATAGTCAACCAAGTCAATCGTGGCTACGAAACCAAGGATGATAAACTCACTCCTTACAAGAAAATTAGAAAGTCTCAAGGAATTTTTCATAGACATAACTTTTGATAAAATTCCTCGCATGAACAACCGAGTAGCAGATGCCGTGGAAAAAATTGGATCATTGTTAGACATGTCGTACAACTTCCTTCAATGTTAATTCTTGGTAGAAAAACTTCTCATGCCAACTTTCGAAATCCTAGAATCAAAATTTGTGTGTGTCATTATTGGTCTTGGTGACTCATGGTATCACAATATATTCACCTACCTTAGTAGAGGAACCCTCCTATCTGATATCACCTCCAACCTTAAGAAGACCTTTGTTAAAAAGGCATCTCGATTTGTGATCCTAGGTGATACCCTTTACTTTAAAAGCATTGAGGGAACATTACTACAATGTCTCAATCAAGAGGAAGCCTTGACCACCTTAACATAAGTACATGATGGCATATGTGGTTCCCATTCTAGTGGTATGACTTTAGCTAAGAAATTATTGAGGATGGGGTATTACTAGCCAACCATGGAAAGAGAATCTCATCAATATGTGGAGAAGTGTGTCCAATGTCAATAGCATGAAGATATTATTCATGCTCCATCTCAAGAGTTACAACCAATGGTCACACCTTGTACTTTCTTATAGTGGGGGCTCGACCTCATAGGGAATATTACTCCACCTCATCTAATGGCCACAATTTTTTCATAACAACCACTAAATACTTTACCAAGTGGGTCGAAGCCATTCCTATGACCTACATAATGGGGAAGAAAATTGCCAAGTTTATCTTGAATTACCTTATCTATCATTATGGTGTTCTGCAAGCCCTTACTTCTTCTAATAGAACACCCTTCAAGAATTAAGATGTGAAAGAGCTATGCCAACAATTTAACATCCAACATTGGTTCTCTACCCTATATTAACCCCAGGGAAATAGTCAAGATGAGGATACAAATAAGACCATTCAAAAGATCCTAAAGAAAATGGTCAATGAAGATGGTCATGATTGACTTCTATAGTTAAATCCTACCCTTTGGGCCTATCAAACTAGTATCTGCACACCTATAGGTGCAACCCCTTTCTCCTTGATCTACAGATCAAAATCCATCTTTCGTATTGAGGTCAAGCTTCCCTCACTGCAAGTTTCACTGCATAATCTAATCACTGATGAATAATAGAGAGTATCTCGACTAAATGAGCTAGAATTCCTAGATGAGTGTCATCTTGATACCCTTAATCATTTGCAAGCATATCAAAACTGACTAAAATAAAGATATAACAAGAAGATTAAGAGTTGGTATTTCCAGGTAGACGATCTTGTTCTAAGGAAAAATCAAAAGAACGTTCCATATCAAGATAGTAAAGGAATGTATGAACCTAACTGGTTAGGTCCATTTTTTGTCACATTGAGCTATGGATCAGGAGCATATCAATTATCAACACCTAAAGGTGAAGCCTTGCAAGAATTAATCAAATTCTTGTGTATCTTAAGGTTATTCAAAATCTCATCAGAAAATCCCAAAAAAAATCATAAAACGTTCATCAAAATCTAAAAACACTTGCAAAATCAGAAAATCCAAAAACATATAAAATCTTATACAGCTAAAATCCAAAAACATTCAAAATCTTGAATAGTTGAAAATCCAAAAAAAATTCAAAAAATTGTAAAGTCAAAATCCAAAACATCAAAAACACATCAAAATCCCTAAAAAGGTCAAAACATCGAAAATCCAAAAATAGTACCATGTTGAACTATGATTCTCTAAGCTTGAACATAGGCAAGGCCATCATTGATGTGCCCTCAAGACACCTTGTGTTAAGTCTTTTAGAATTCTGTCATAATAAACTAGCAATCCATCAATTGTCCAAATCTCATCATTAATAAGTCTATGTTAGTCGAACTACATGGTCTCTACGTGTATAACGTAGGCAAGGATCATCTTTGATAAGCCCCTTAGGCCCCTAGGATAGTTTGTTAGGTTAGGTTCTTTTTTGAATCTTAGAAAAACCCTAACATTGGAAAATGAAAAATCCAAAAGAATTTGAAAACCCCTAAACATTCGAAAACTTAGAAAAATCCAAAAACATTGGAAAACTTAGAAAAATCCAAAATCATTTGAAAACTTATAAAAACACAAAAAAAATGAAAATTGAAAACCCAAAACATTGAAAACCCCTAAACAACCCCAAATAACCGAAAAAATGTAAACATTCACATAAACATTGAAAAAGACTAAATAATCCTCAAAACATTTTTAAAACACAAAAAATAACGAAATATTCTAGAAAACTCCAAAACCATCCATCCCATTTCGCTTTCACCCACAATAAAATTTCACCCATAATAAATCAATCATCACCTTCAACATTTGGCAAAAAAAATAGAAAACATGTGTGGCACGTTGTAAAGTGAGAACATAAAGTGTCAAAATATAAAGTCTAGATCATAGGTAAATGATTCATTAGAGTTTGTATCAATGGCCTATCACACGCCTAATCCTAAATCCCAACACCTAATCAACATGTCCTAGGATGTATCCTTCCTACAATGGGAATCAACATCAGAAATCACCTTAGCTACATTAAACTGGCAAGAGATATAGATAACCCTACATTTTTTTCTTTAATATTTTCTTATGGTTTATCTTATTAACCCATTTCAAGGACCTCTCAATGATGTCTCAAACGATTTAGAGAGAAAGGAATGGGTCATGAATCATTATCTTTCATTTTTTGTGCCTATGGGTATTCTTGTAAAATAATCTTAGCGCATACTTGCTTATTTGTGTGTAAGGAAGTTGATTGGAGTAGATTGTTGACTATTGTGTATGCTTTGGTACAAGATATTCTAAGCTTCTAAACTACATTCCAATGAGGTTTCTGTATGTCAAGGTGTGAACAAGGAATATCCTATCTATTTGTAGAGTCAAAGTCCATTATACTAAATACACAACCATCCTAGTTATCAATACCTTAATGCATCGTGTCTATGTGTTATATCAAAAATAAGGAATGATGGCAAGTCCCAATCCTAGATATGAGCAAAACCATCCATCTCATCACCATATCTATTAAAGTATCAGTGGATCATGGAATTTTTTGACCTTTTGAATCAATCTCACAATCAATGGTCAAATCATTTTATTCTTATATCTCCTTTCCACACTAATCGGGTATCATAACAGCCAACAAAAACATCATCATGCATCCATCCTACATCCACAAAATTGTCAGCATGCATACATATCGCATCATCACAACATATCATACTAATGGAAAACATAATCCACTACATCATCATTATCATTTAAGTTGTTTTGGATAATATATATTTTTTATTCTAAGCATCTTAATCCATTGCATAATCATTCATAACATCCATACTATAAGCTCCATCCATACATGCATCATGACATCATATTCTCATGAAAAAATACACAAAAATAAATGCATACTACATCCTGCATAAGCATATCATATCATCCATTTCATATCATAGAAAGATACTAAAAAAGAAGGTAACATATCTATTGCATTGCATCCATCTCATAAACATCACATATCATAAACATTACATCATATATCATCACATATCACATATGGCAAAAATAAAAGAAGTCATCCATCACATTGAATCCATAAGAATAATCATAAGCATAACCACAACATCACATCATAACATTTGCATCCATACATCCATAAAGCATGAAACAAAAGTACATCGTGCATCATAAATCTAAATCATCTCATATATATATATATATATATATATATAATAGTTGTCATGATACAATATCTGAATCGATGTTTATGAATATCATCAAATATACAATATACAAGAGGCTATAAAAAATGAGCCTATGAATGTATGATTGTATAAATAATCAGGCTATATAACAAAAAGGTGTGCAAAATCAAAGAGAGGTCTATCCCTGGCTAGCTTTGTCACCATCTCTTGGTTGGTCTGGATTCCTAACTGAGGTAGAAGCACTTGGCTATACCTAGCTCCAATGCTCAAAATTAGGCTACCTATGATGAAGAGGGATGTCTCTATAGTATAATGTCCATCAATATGGCACCTCCTCCCTCATTGTCCCAAACAACTATGTTGATACTATCTGCCCGACTAGCCCCTGTGCCTATTGGGATTACTCCTAATACATAGCCTCTAACTACTATGTTGGTTGACCTCCTATGCCAACTAAAGATCAAAAGTTTGTCTCAGTTGACGCTCACGGTCTCTCTTCATCATAAGTGTCAAAACCTGTTGTCGAGCCTAATATCACTCAATTGTACAAGTTGTAGTTACTGATACAACTATTGTATCTATAAATCTTGGGGATCTAGCCCCAGTGGTGGATTCTAAACTAGTGGTGGTTGTACTAGTGGTGGTTGTATGGGTGGTTGTTGTGCTAGTGGTTGTTGGTGTAGTAGAGGTACACTAGGGACCTATTTGTCATGTTGTTGGCCATATTAGCCATCCTTTCCTCTACCCTCCCCTCTACCTTTCCCATCTTGATGTTGATCTCATCCTCTGCCTACTCCTCTCCCTCTCGACCTTCCTTGAGGAGGAATTCTAGCTAGATTTTCCAGTTTGGGAGGGGTAAAAACCAAGCATCATACGTAGGAATCGTTTGTGCATTGAACTTCCCCTGATCATAGGCCCAAGCTCTAGAAACTAGTGTCTGAAACCCTCTATGAACTCATGGGGTGGTATCATGGGCCCCCAAGTCACCTTTTAAGTTGATCTAGCAAAAATTACAATATACTGATCATCGGGCCTATCCTACTTCTCACCAAACTATATGGTTTCCCTATCTAGTAGGTACCACTCAATCATCATATGTTGCTAACCCTGCATGTACTGAGTTTGGTGAGCAAAGAAGAGTTGTTGTACATCATAATACGATGGTGGAATCTATAGCCATGACCATCGTCTCAAAATTGTCATGTCATCAATCATTCTCCTCCAATAAGGGATATCGAGTTGGCCTATATGCTATAGAGTGATAGCCCCTCTATACCTCCAAACAACTAGATCGTCTAGCTCCACATCATCCATGTGGACAATTGGTTGGAGCACGAAAATGTCCTCACATGCCCATATGTGCAAGAGTGTGACTCCAGCACCAATAGCTCTCCAATCATAATATGGAAACTGATGCATATCATGATAAAGTGAGGCCAGCATCATTGACCCCCATGCACACTAAGTCCTCCTAAAACTCATCGAGTGCCATGCCAACCCCCACCTAGGACTAAACCCTCTACTCCATTGATCTAGGGCAACAATGCCCAAAATCACTACGCCAACTATCAATCTGAAGAGTAGAGAGCACCCTCTATACATCTTAAGGTCAATATTTGAGTTGGTCAGGACAACAGCATCCTGATCGAGAACCTCATGGTAGGCATCATATCTCCCATCGATATCATAAATTACACGGTCTTAATGTATTAGGAATTGCAATATCTGCCATACATCCTCTAGTGTGATAGTAGCCTCATCGGTGGGTAAGTGGAATGATGAGGTCTCGCTATTCCATCGCTCACATAACATTGTCATCATTTCTAGATGGGTCCTCACAACGGGCATATATGTGATGTACCACAATCCAATCTCTCCAAGGTGATCCTATTGAAGCTCATATAAATCATCCAATGTAGAAAGTATAGTGGGTCAGTGCTCACAAGACATCAAAGGTTGGATAACCTCATGCATTTATGAATCACATGACATCAAATTTTGCTAAAATTTGCTAGGTTTGGATTTTTTATCCCCAAAATTACAAAGGCATCGCCATCTATGAAGGTGTTTGTCTAATTCAAAATTTAACGGTCCATTCAAATTATTAAAGATGACTAGCCTTGCTACTTACATTGGCATTGTGATCTGACATCTAAAGACCCTAATTATAAATTATAAATGAAGGGTAGGCATCGTTCATTACAACCAGGTCATAATTTGAAATATGGAAACCCTAATTTTAAATTGCAAAGTGCATTTCCATTCACAATGGTGTCGCTAAAAAGGCGAAAACCATCACCGAAAATATAAATTGCATCACAATACAATCATGTTGACCTAGACCAAATTTTGAAGCCTAATAAATGCATCAAAAAGTCAAAATGGAAGGAAAGTTTTGAATTATGTTTCGTTGGTCTTGTGCTTGCAGGCCTTTGGTACTCTCTAACCCGATCTGAAATGTGTTGTGGGAACACTTGTTTCGCCATTTCATCAGGAGGTTAGAACTCAAAATACGACAATTCTATCAAGTGTGCATATACAAATGACTTGAAAGTGACCCTTCATCACCTATTTAAACCTAAAAATTAGGGTTTTTTTCCCTAATTTGAGAGCACAGCTAGGGCTTTGGCCCATTTTACCTATTCCCATGCTTTGCGACCTATTTTGAGCCATTTTTTACATTTTTGAGGCTATTTTTTGGCATCCTGGGTCATGTTTTGATGCCTGAACCTATATTTTACCTTTGTCGAGAGATCAACCCAAAATTCAAATTTTTTGCTCAATCTCTCGAGGGGGTAGGGAACGATCTTATTCCTTCTACTAGGGCAATAGTGGGGCATCCAAAAAAATAGATTTTTATATGAGCAACAGTTTTAATCTGAAAAGTATCCATATTTGAACCAACATAACAGGTACCTCGCTTCAAAGAGGGGGAAAATGTAGACACTTAAAAAAATCTTGAATGATATCACACGCTCGAATCTAATATACTAACATAATTTCATCTTGAAACCCATCCTCTTTTTGCTTAATTGATTAAATTAGCCTAGCTATTTAATTAATTACATCACTTTCATCTATTAATCTAATTGATCTAATTAGGTTAATTCCTCCCATTTTCATGCTAACCTGTCATCCTGTTAAATTGGATAAATCAAAATATTCAATTTTAACACCCTAAATCCTCTCATTTAAATTAAATTATTTAAACTATTTGATTAAATGTCATTTTACTCGCTTTTCATTATATAAATTATTTAATGGATATCCTAAATTCCCCTCATTTGCATAATTGAAACTTTTTTTTAATTATCAAATTATTAATTAATCATAATCCTCCCACTTGCGAGGGAATATTCCAAGAGAATATTCCTCCTTAGCACACTCCTCCAAAAAGGGAATATTCTCATGTAATATTCCTTCCCCTTTTCACATTAAAATTTGGTTTTAATTAACTAAATGCTAATTTTCCTCCAAAAGGGGAATATTCTCATGGAATATTCTTTCCCTCTTCACTCATTTGAAAAAGTGAATATTCCTTTTTTGTAACAAACTTTCAAAAAAGCTTCTTATGCAAGTTTTGAAAGTGTGTTTCTTTGTATGAATGTAAGCCCTTGATTAAATATCATCTTTCATCCTCAAACTTTGATGGGAATCCATGAGCCATGCCTCCATCTTCCTTACAACCTAACAATCGAAAATCACTCTCATTTGCATCCATATTTAGCATTTTTAGTTTAAATCTTGATCATTTTAACTTAGAGCATCCATTAATGGTTTCCATGGTAACTTAGTTGCATCCATTTAGTATATTTTGAATATAGGGCTTCAATATTTGAATCTTGTGCACATTTATAATAGCTTTGCATACATTTGTGCATTGATCATATTAGCTTTTACCATGTTAAAACAACTTTCATTATGTTTTACAACACATCTGACATCAATTTCATTAGTTTTCTTCAATAAAACTGATTGAAACAAACTCATTATCCAAGGGATTGGGAAAAGGGTCACCATTCCACATAAATGTGACACCACTCCCCCAATAGGATCAGTTTCAATGGCTTAGAGTAGATTTTTATCAATATTTCATGTTTTAGAATGATAGTTTTAATGGCTTCTTTTCTTTGTTTACATTGAATGATTTTATTGGGATTGATACTTAGTGGCTTAAGTATACTTTGGATCCATATGGATCAAGTGTAGTTAACCTATACTATGTCATCAGTCACAAATATACTGAAAGAAGATTATATGAAACATCAAGAATGTAAATAACATCATAAAAACTAACATTGGGCACATCGACAACAACTTTAGTAAATACATCAAATAAACACCATTAGCCATCAATATCTTCATGATTGAAGTATACTTCAAGGATAAAAATCTATGAGGTTATCTTGATATATGATGTGATACTCCCAAGTCAAGAACCCAATCTCTAAACTGTTCAACATGTGCTACAACAAGAGAATGAACCTTCATCTTATGATATTTTACCTTATCACTCCCATGAGAATTCCCTATGGTACCTATGTACATAGAAGATGAAGGTTGTGAAGTAGAATAAGGTGAACTTGTAGATTTAGAAGGAAAATAAATATTATTTTCATTTAGAATGTGCCTCATATCATGCAAGCCTATTACAATAACCACACTTGGGTTTCTCCTTAGTTTTGTGCTCTCTAGGAGAGCTGGATGTATCACAAGGTTTTTTCTTAGGTTTTGAATTCTTCATTCCTTTACCTTTAGGTAATGATGCAAACAAAGTATGATTCTTAGAGTGTGTATCATGTTTACTAAGTTTAGCTTTCTCCTTAGTTAACCTATTATAAAATCTCTCAAAAGAAGGGATGACAAATGAATCACCTAATCCATCCATTGTAGCATAAAAGGAAGTAGAGAAGTATGCAAATGAACCTTTCAACTTAGAAAAAACCAAGAATATGCATTCCATATTAGTTTTATATTTGCCACAACCAACCAATTGTAACCTTAATGATTTAAATTTTTCCAAATGGTCTTCAATGGTGTTAAAGAATTGAAACAAAAAAAAGTGGTTCACCCAAATGGGGATTGACCAAATGGATGAATCATTTTTTCTTAGTGTTTCACTCAATTATGAGGGGTAAAATGCATAAATAATAATCAGAAATCAAACCTATCTCATATAACATAAATAAGGGAGGTTTTAAGATGCAGAAACAATGTCTACCTTACTGAAAAAAGTATTGTTTTGGGGGTCACTAAGGACTCATTCGCCCAGTGGTGAATGTGTCCCTGTTAGAGTTCTAGAAAAGTGATTTCTAGTTCTTGTTCTTTAATTTATGCACTCCCGGCTCCTAGGTGATCAGCTCATGAAAGTCATAAATAAATTTGATAGCTTTGTTTTCATGATCTTGAAACAAAGATAAAACCTTTTACAAATTTTCAATCTTGACAACTTTGCAACTTTTTTTCTCCACTTGATCTTCAACCTTAGAACTTGCAATCACACATCAAGGAAGAATAAATAATGTTTTTTGTTAGGGAATAGAGGTTTTCCTTGGGCAAACCCCATTTAGGTAATTAAACCTTATGATGAAACAATGAGAACTAAACATGTAACATGAAACAATGATACCTTGGATGAAGTCTTGGATGCCAAATCAACAATCTAACATGAAGTGGCTATGCAGAATGTAGATCTTGATCTTGAATATGGATGTGAAAGAATGATTGACTTGGATATTCAATGCTAGATCAAAATATAAGCTCAAAAATATGCATGATGCACTATGCCTTTGACATGATGATATGACCTTTGATTGCTGCAATAAAACATTGATAATCTACCTGTGAATGCCTTGTAATTTATCTTGAATGCTCTATAATTCTCTTTCTTTTGATCTCACGAAGTCACATAAAAGTTCTAGGTGAAACTATGTGAATTAACCTTATATTTATACTTATCTTAAGATTTAATCCTGAAATTCAAATAACACAAGCTAATATTAGATCTAGGATTCAAAATCACTAAAATCCTACCAAGTATAAGTTCAAAAAGGGGTCTCCTAGGTTAAGGAGGACCCATTTGCCACCTTGGGAATATGGGTCCTAGCACAATTAACCAGGAAATTTTTTAGGGATTATGAAACATTATGCAAAAAGGATGGCCTTGGACATAGTGAGGATCCATTTTCTAGGTGGTGAATGGGTCCTAGGCCTCTATCTTAGGACTCAAACCTTGCCAGATTAAGTGTTATGCAACATTATTAATGAGTGTCAGGATATATCCTTTGGAAAATGCAATAAATTAAGCTTGGATTTGAATTTAAGAGGCCAATTAAGCTCTAATTAACCTTGATTAATTAATAAAGCCCCAGACTAGTGTGAAAGTGTAAGAAAACACTTTACAACACCCTAAATAAGGCACAATTAAGTCCATATTATCATTAATTATTCATTCCCAAAATAAGCCTGAAAAAGGGTTACTTTTTTCAATGCTACATTTTTCCCCCACTTTAGTGAGAGTTTTCCCCCATGAAAAAATCACACTAAATTAGACATTCAAGATACTTATGTATGCATCAATAACAAAGATACATAATCATACCCTATCAAAGACCAAGAAAAATAAATTAAAAGAAAAGGATCAAGCTTCAATCATTCCAACACAATGTGGAACATGATTGTTTGTCTGAAACAACTATCAAGCTTCGACATTCTGTCCAACACAATGTGGACCAAGTCTAGGCTATTTTTTTCATAACAAGGATCAAGCTTTAATAGTCTTTCTAACACAATGTGGACCAAGTCTGGGTTATTTGTCTATAACAAGTGTGCTCACTCTGGGGTAGTGGAACCTCAGGCCATCCACTAGGTGATTTATCCCAAAAAATGAGGTGGCAAATGAGAGAATAATATTAGCCTCCCATACCATACTAAATTCATCCTCTTGAAAACTTCGATAAGGCACTACAATGCTAAATGATTTAGAATATTATATCTACAGGTTTTTGTTAAAGTGGATTTTGCTTTGTTCATGCAAGGTCTCCTTAGGGAACATCATGGCTAATGTCTCCAAGAGAGGACAAGTCAATAATATCAGATCGCCACTTATGGGATGCCTCATTCAGATCATGCCACTAAGGGAAATCGTACACATAGAAATATCACACTCTTGGAGGACATCAAACCCAATGACACCACCAAGAAAAGGACACACCACAAGAAAAAATAAAATCATGCCATGAAATATGCATAATGTTGAAAGATTTCATCGATGTATGCCCCCACTTTAAAGTGGTTGCTAACACCACTTTTGTGTGAAACTACTTTAAAGTGGACAATGTTTTCTCCTCAAGACATGAGAGCTTTCCTTAGAAAACCTTATTTCAAATCATGTGTTTTTGAAATAAAGCTACACCATGAATAAGGAGGGAGGGGTTTCCCCTAAGAATAGATAAGGGGTCTGTTGGAAGTTTTGCAACATGAGCATGAAATATGGATGATTTTGTCAGTTCTTCCTATGTTGTCATTGATGTCAACATGTTAATAACTACATGGTGATAATTGTATGGGAAGTTTGCTTGGTTTATCGAAAGTTGTTCTTTATTGGTAATACTCCTTTATGATGGATCAATATGTTGGTATTTGAGTATGGAACTCATTGCAATATCTTATATGACTCTTATCTCTTAACCATGTTTTATTAACTCATTCAAATAGTTATATCTTAGATCTTGAGACGTCTTTTTCTATGAACAAAAAGTTATCTTTGATAGAGTTTAACTCTATATTCTACTATTGTTCTGTGTGAGGTATAATGCGTGGGAGACTCCACATTATACTAAGGTGAACATTCTTATACTGTAGTTTTGTTGATAGTCTCTTTACTGGTAGTATGATGGGAAATTAATGTTTTTTTAGATCCAGAAGGTGTTTGCTTTGAGGATTAATTGTTGGTTTGGAGAATTGTGGTTTAGTCTTGGTTGAATCAGCGAATGCAATATATTATGAAGACTAATAGCCGACTTGGCATAACTTACTACATGATCAAATCTTATACGGTGCTAACACAAAAAGGTTTTGATTATTTTGGGTTCATCCAATTAGGCCAACCTAATTGATGAATAAGATATACTAGTATATATGAAAGATAGAAGCAAGTGAAAAGTGTGTAAGAGGAAGTGCAAGTGTGTGTGTGTGAAGAGAATTATATGTGATTGCATGTGTATGAAGGAGAAGTGAAGGAGAAATTCAGAGCCTAAATTCCTTATCAGTAATATAGGTTTTCTGATTGATGCAATACTTTATATTCTGAGCTTCAGTAGAACAGAACCCTACACATTGAAGGTGTATTGCTTCAGTTCATTATTTTGACAGTGAGCAACCATCATTGTATCTTGGTAGTGAGCCATCTTTTGTACTCAGGTTGTGAGCCTTTTAAGGATAGTGAGTCTTGGTAGTCATCCACGTAATATTTTTTAACCGAATATAATATATTGTGAGTTAAACCTCACCGTATTTTTTCCTATTCTGGGTTTTCCATGTAAAAATCATGGTGTTCATGTGTATGATTGCATTGTCTTTTTTCTATGTTCTCTCTTGTTGATTTAGTTAAAATTGTGATAATGGTGAAGTGGATTTTATTATCATTTTGTGGAATACTAATTCACCCCCCTAGTATTCTAAATGCTCAACAATTAGTATCAGAGCATGATTCCTTAGAAGAAGCCTAACAGCTTGAGGAAGGTCCTAGAATTTGAACATGAGAATTTTTTTCCTCCAAAAATAGTCCCTATTGAATTTTCAAAAGAAATGGAAGCCTTGAAGGACAAGTTGATGAAAGAAAATGGGCATATTGAAAAGCTAAAAAGTACAAGTATAGTTGCATGTGATCTGTTGACTGAAGGAGAAGAAATCATCACAAGCCTATTGGAACAATTGGATGAGAAGAAAAGAATTGAATAATGTCAAGAAATTGAAATTCAAAAGAAGATGGATGAATGTGAAAAGCTTGAATTAGAAGCAAAAATCCCGAGATCTAATCTAGAAAGGGAAAAGAGTTTTGAAGACAAATTCAAGATAAGCTCGACAATGCTTGATGAATTGATTACCTCTCAAAGACTGGAAATGGATAAGAGAAATTTAGGGTTTCAAAAAGGTCAAAGTTCTAAAGTGAAGCAATTCCCTGGTGAGAAGACGTGGTACAAAGATAGACAAGTCAAGGAGTGAAGAAGCAATTCTAAAAAATTACTTTCAAATGACATGATGCAAAAAGGTATTTATATTTCAATGGTGTTTGTCATTCTTGCAAGAAATTTGGTCATAAGGCAAAGGAATGCAAAAATAATGTGAATGATTCTAAGGTCAAGAAGAATGGATATAAAGATAGTTTGTTGGATAAAAAAGAAAATGGAAAGAAGAATGTTACTTGTTGTAAGTGCAGAAAATTAGAACATCCTAATAGTAACATCAAAGGAAAGAAGAACATTTATCTGGCAAAGAAGAATGATCAAACCTTTGATCTAGGAAAGGCAAGAAAAAAATGGAAAGGATTTGGAGAAAGGAATTATCAGTTTTATCTATGCTAACCTTCGATACAAATACTCCCATAAATCCCTAAATAAAAGCAGTGGCTAATGGGGAGCAATCATCAAAAAATATAATAAACCCCCTCATTGGTACTTATGTCATATCATGACAAAAGTATATCTAATGTGGTAACAAGATTAAGGTATTTTATCAGTCGCATGTGTGAAGAATGAGGTCCACAAAATTTGAAAGATTGGAGGCGTACACAGTTTTCAAGGAAATCTAGGTCTGCAAGTTGTAACATTTATTGCAAAATAATTCAAGGTTTGAAAGGAATAAGTTTAGATGAAATTAAAGGCCTATGTATTTTTGAAGAAGCGTGCAAAGGAAGTTTGGAAGGGAATTCAGAATTTCAAAATTTGAAGAATGTAATAGATGAATTCGAAGTGAGCTCTGAAAATAGGATATCTATACATCACTTGGTTTAAATTTTCAGAGTTACTCTTGTTTGCATAGTCTTTTACTTTTTATTGATGGGTGATCCTACAATACTAGTTTACAATTTTTGGGCAAACTGGACACTAAACTGGTAAATTTTAACACTAAATCTTCACTTTCGGGCTCCTATAGCAGCTAAACCATGAGGCATTTGAAGATGATGCGAACCAGTGATTTGTGAAGTTTTTTCTATAGATTCTAATTTTTTTTTTCAATTTTTTTGGAATTAGATTGCACTTTTTTCTCATCAACCTTGAAAACTAGTTTTTATCAGTAAACAACATTTTTGAGTGATTCTCACCGTATACAACATAAATATTTTTGTATGAAGGATAAAATTATAAGTTTTTCAAATTTAGATATTTAACTATGATATCTAACCAATTAATTTGGTTTCATAGTGTTCTATTAAATATTTTTTCCTTAATCAAGTTTTGAAGTCAAACCAATTACAATTCAGACATGGGTGGACTATATACAACATAACGTTTTCTGTATGTATCGAAATTCAATTTTTTTTTTTTAATGGATCAAGGACATCAATACCTAGCTTGAATTTTTCTTTTTTTTTTGATAATCTTCTATTTTTCCACATGTGCAGAACAGAGAGTTTGATTTTTGATGAAAAACCTACATTCACAAGAAATAAAAAATAAATATAATAATCAAATTTAATTTAATTATAATTATAATTTTTTGGAATCTTATAATAAGGAATACATACTTACAAAAAATAAATTTTAAATGAATTCATTTGATCCCCTAAAAGGTAAATCAAAAGTGGTTTTTTATCAACATTTTGATAGGTGTAAAGGAGACTTTGTTATAGGTATGGTTTAAAGCTAGCAGGGTTCTATCTAAGGGGGCTTGGTCTAAGGTGGTTTTATCAAACCCTCTTCAATTGGAATCCTTTAAATGAAAATTTTCAAGGCTTAAATCATTATATTTTCTAAAAATATGTGATTTCAACAAAAATCAGGATCTCCCAGAAAGTGTAAACCACTATTGTGGCAGCACCCTGATGGATAATTCAAAGATTATGAATTGTGCGGATAAAGTTAGGTTGAAGAGATATATGAGGAATGTGTCAAAAGAATATGTTGGTGCATTCTCTTGCATCTATTCGAGAGTGTTTCCTACAAAATATATCTATGCATTTGTTTATAGTAAGATTGAAGAAATGTCATTAGTTCAATTCAATGTGCTTTGGGAAAACAAATTGATAGAGAATCATGATGCCTACAGAGTATTAGTTGAGAAAAAGTTGTATGTTTGGAGAAAATTCTCTTGGTTTGAGTTTGAGAAGAAGTGTATTCGAATAGTGTTGAGCAAAATTCATGATGAATCCTTTTGGATTGATGAAGCACATCTGATTTCCAAAGAAGTTATTAGAGATATAACTGGTTTGTGTTCCTCTGGACCAGTTCCTAAACTAAAGACTATGAATGAGAAAAAAATAATTGAGGTTATAGGTGCGAGTTCTAAAGGAAAATAAATTGGTTTGAGATCAATTGTTGATCCGGTAATAATGTATGTTGCTATGGTCATTGGTCATAAATTTTGTATGCCTAACAATGACTCTATAGTTTCTATTGCTGTGGTGAATATTACTGTTGATATGGTAATAAGAGGTATGGAATATGACTTGTGTGAACTACTTTGCATACATATTTTGAAGAATTTAAAGGAGATTAAGAAGAGGAAAAAAAAAGAAATTGGTATGGCAATTTGGTTGTTTGTATACTCTTTTACTTTTTGAAAGAGTTACTAGTAATAGGAAGGTTAGAATGGTCAAATTTAGAGCCTATTGCTTATCAAATCAATAACTTCATGATAAATCTTGTTAATTTGGATGCACAAGAATCTGCCCTTGCTGCATTCTTCTGAACATTTTAGATGAGGATGAACAAAAGGTCTAGAATTCCAGTAAATGTTGTGGAAAGATACTCCAAAAGCATAAATTTTCTTATGTCTATAGATTTTTATCACATGTAAGTAGTTGAATCAAGGTTAGTTTGGATATCTAAATTGGATTATGAAGTGTTAGAGGTTGAAATTGATATATATATGCTAAAATTCTTTGGAAATCCCTAAGCATCTCAATGAAGAAAGCACCTTTGGTAGCGTGATCGGAACAAGAAAGAAGGGGAAGTGTGCAGTAAAGCTAGAAGGTGCAAAATAAATTAATCTTGAACATGAGCATGAAAGAATGAAAATTTAGAAAAATCTAGAAGATTTGCAAAAGGTTATTCCTGGTGCTATTTTTGATTCATCTATTTTTGTTGTGGATAATCTTTGTGGCATGATTAATTCTTTGAAAGTATAGATCTCCAGACATGAAATTTATGTTGGAATTAGGTATGATGAATAAAATTTGAATGATATCAAAGGAAAATGTCAAAATGCACATGATTGAGTAATGAAGGAATTGGAGAGTGTACAAGGTTGTGAAGAAGAGGCACAAGAACTAATTTACTTTTGTCTAGATTGGTCTGGCCATACATTAAAAATGAGAAATGAGATAAGAATGAGTGAGTCTCAATTGAGCACTCAAGCAGATACATACAGATTAGCAGAAGATAAAGATAATCAGAGGTGGTCTTACATTGTGCAAATTGAGGAAAAATTCTTCTCTCTATGGGATTGAAGGACAAATGTTATCAAAAAGTTTGTGGCACTCAAAGACATGATTAAACTAAGGCATAATTATATTTCTTATTCTCTTGGCTGTATTGGTGAATTATCAGAGATCAATCTTAATCCCAATACTTTAACAAATGGTTTAGAGTCTCTAACTAAACTTGAACTGTTTTACAAGACTCTAGTCAGTGCAAAGGTTCATGGGAAGAAGGTAAAGTTTCATGGAAGGCTATCTTGGAGAGTCTCAGAGGTTCTTCTTCAAGTTAATTTTATATTCATATATATTTTTATTAATTTTGATGCATATGAACATTTATACTAGACCCCTTCCTTTGTCATTGATGGTAAAGGGGGAGAGATAAAGAGATGGAGAGATAAAGGGTCAGAGGAAAAACATTTTGTGAAGAACAATTTTGATAGGGGGAGTAGTTAGAACATTCAGTGCGGTATACTTGAAAAGTTTTTTTCATGCATGTTGCCATCAATACCAAAGAGGGAGATTGTTGGAAGCTTTACAACATGAGCATGAAGTATGGATGATTTTTTTGGTTGTTCCTATGTTGTCATTGATGTCAATATGGTAATAAATACATGGTGATAACTATATGGGGATTTTTCTTGGTTTACCAAAAGTTGTTCTCTACCGGTAATACTCCTTTGTGATGGATCATTATGTTGGTATTTGAGTCCAAAACTCATCACAAGATCTGATATGAATCTTATCTCTTAACCATTTTTTATTGACTCATTCAGACGGCTATATCTTGGATCCTGAGACATATTTTTTTATGAATGGATGGTTATCTTTGATAGAGTTTAACTTTGTATTCTACTATTTTTCTGTGTGAGGTATACTATGTGAGGGACTCCACATGTTACTAAGATGAACATTCTTATACTATGGTTTTGTTGATAGTCTCTTTACTAGTAGTATGATGGGAAATTAATGTGTTCTCAAATTTGGAACGTGTTTGCTTTGAGGATTAATTGTTGGTTTGGAGATTTGTGGTTTAGTCTTGGCTGACTCAATGGATGCAATATATTATGAAGACTAATAGTTCACTTGGCATAACATACTACATGATCAAATATTATACGGTGTCGAAAAAGAAAGGTTTTTATTAGTTTGTGTTCATCTAATTAGGTTGACCTAATTGATGAATAAGATATATTGGTATATATACAAGATAGAAGCAAGAAAAAAGTGTGTAGGAGGAAGTGCAAGTGAGCATGTGTGAAGAGAAAGATATGTGATTGCATTAGTATGAAGGAGAAGTGATGGAGAAATTCGTAGCCTAAATGCCTTATTAGTAATAAAAATTTATTGAGTGATGTAGTATACTATATTCTGAGCTTCAGCGAAACTGAACCCTGCACATTGAAGGTTTATTCCCTTAGTTCATTATTTTGGCAGTGAGCTACCATCATTGTATCTTGGCAGTGAGTCATCTTTTGTACTCAGGTTGTGAGCCTTTTAAGGACAGTGAGTCATGGTAGTGAGCCCCATAATATTTTGTATCTGGATATAATATATTGTGATTTAACCCTCACCGTGGCTTTTCCCATTCTGGGTTTTCCATGTAAAAATCCCAGTGTTCATGTGTATTATTGCATTGTCTTATTTTTGTGTTTTATCTTGTTGACTTAGTTAAAATTGTGACAATAGTGAAGTTTATTTTATTATCAGTTTATGGAAAACTGATTCACCCCCCCTCTCGCTATTCTGGATGTTCAACAAGATCTATGGATTCAAGGTCAATATGTCTTTGCTACAATGTTGTCATAGAGCTTGGAACTGTCATCATTCCCAAAATACTCATAGAAATGGAAGAATGACACAAAGAGAGAAAAAAAAATCCTTTAGGTCAACATGGAAGAGACCTAAATGTCTTGATGCCTTGCATCATCCCCAAAAGGAAAAAAAAAGACAAATGAAAAAGATAAATTATTTACTACATATAGAGGAATACACAAAAAGAGAGAGGTATACATCAAACTAAACATCACGAGGTATCACATTACACACATGAAATGACATAAATAATATGAAAAAGAAGGTAGACAACTAGCCAAAGGGGAAACATCACATGGCAAAACTAGGATAAGGCTAACTAACCCCTTGCTCCCACTAAGTATGAGACAAAAATGAGCTGAGAATGGATGATGGTATGCTTCTCCTTGCAAAAGGAAAATATTTTTTAATAAATGTCAAACATGCAATAGTAAGTATATTATGATCCTACAACTATTGCATGGTAAGGATCAACAACTATTTATTTATTATGATAAGTAAAAAAAGTATCAACTTGATGCATATTTAATAAGATATCTATCAGTTTAGAATGCACCAAAGTCAAATTTGTCTTGGAAGAATCTTTCATAAGAGTGTTGAGAATGAGTGAAGGCTTGTTTGTTCCTTTCGAGGGAGAATAACAAAGACTGTTATTCATTTCTTTCATATTAGCACCACATCCTTTTCCACTATACCCAAGTTATTTCATAAGTTCATAACCTCTCCCATAAAGCTTTTTCATTTCTTTTGGATTCGGTGGTTGTTCATAATCAACTTCATCAGAGTTTTTCATGTGTGTTGTCTTTTCTTCTAAAGTGGTTGAAGTGTATGCTTTTGAATTTTATATTGACATTACCACTTTTTCTTTTCCCTTTTTAGACTCTTTTTTTATGATCTTGTACTCTCCCATGAATGTAGGTATGAAACCAAAGGTTTCCCAAGCATCTTCCAATAACTTTGTGACTTCTTCAATATGCTTTTGTTTTTCTTTATCTTTTATTGGTTCTACATTTATGGTTGGTGTAAAGGAATATCTAATGTGTATAACCTCAAAATAATTATCCTTATTTTCATGATCTCTTAGTGAAGAGGAGTCTAATTTCACTTCATAATCTTCATCTAAGGAATTCATATTAGTATTGTTTGAAAGATATGTGTCAATGTTGTCATTTTATTACACCATGATATCTTCCCGAGTAGGAGAGCTTTTAGGAGAGCTACAAACTAGATGTTAATGACATTCAAAGGTCGATTCTTCTAAAATAACTTCATCACAAGTAAGGGATTTATCGATGGTTGGAATTTATTGTTTATCAATGATGCAATCTTCTTGGTCAATAATGTTTTCCCTAGGGGAAGAGAGAAAAATAGGACTCTCATGACTCTCATCTTCTAACACCAAAAGTTCATCTTCACAAATAGGAGAGATATTAAGAGAATTCCAAATTTGATTGTTACGATTGTTCATGATTTCATCTTTTTTTATCTAAGGTCTCATTCTCTTGTGCCATAATATCTACCCTAGTAGGAGAGCTTTTAGGAAATTAAAAAACAAGAGGTTCATCATATTCCATGGTTAGACTTTGTAAAGTAGCTTCATCACAAATAAGGGAAGCATCAACACAAGAAAAACTATAAGTTTCATGGTTACCAATGATTGGAATTTTTTGTTCAAATACTTCTTCCAAAATGGTAGGGGCATTAATAAAGGGAGAAAAAAGATTCTCATGACTATCAATAAGTGTATCATCTAACACCAAACTATCTTCTTTGTATCTAGAAGAGATATTAGGTTTGATTGTCATGGTTGTCTATAATTACATCCCCATGTCCTATGATGTATTCCCAAGTAGGAGAGGTAGGATTTTCATAGCTCTCAATCATTGGATCTCTTAATACCAACATTTCCTCTTCACAAATGTGATTTTCATGATTGTCCATGATTACATCCTCTTTCACCAAAGGATTCTCACAAGTAGGGGAGGTGTTGGGAGATGAATGGAGACTAGGTAAAGTAGTGGAAATTATATGATCTTCTTGTGTCTTAATATCTTCCCAAGAGGGGGGAGGAGAAGGAAAAAAAATACTTTCATGATTCTCAATTATTGGATCTTCTTTCACCAAGATACCTTTGTTACTAATAGGAGAGGTATCAGGAGAAGAGAAATCATGATTTTCATGATCGTCTACACTTGTATCATGTTGCACTAAAGATTTAGTGGATAATATAAGTGAGATGAAGTCCTCAAGGGATTCATCTAACATGACAAAATTATCACTACTAAAGGGTTTGAATGATATGCTTTCTCCAAGGTTAACCATTTTTTTTTGTTTCTTTTGATGTTTTTGGTTTTTTGTTTTTGTTTTCTAATGATTGAAAAATGTAAACTAATCTATCTAATGATGAAATGATGCTGAAAATGAAAGAAAAGTATAGAAATATAACACTAATTTTAACTAAAGTATGCAAGAAAATTTTCTCCACAATTTTGCAAAATCTAACTAAATGAGAAATAATTTAAATGCATAAACAAGTTATTTTAGAAGTTGAATTCTCAAATCAAAAAATAGTAATATAAATGCAAACCAAATACTAAAAATCACCTAGGAATTTTCCTAAAATGTTTATGAAGGGACTCATTCACTACTGGGCGAATGGGTCCCAAATAAGGGTTTTAAAAAGGTGAAAATTTCAATTTTTAAGTTGTTTTATGTGTTTTTTGTGCCCGGTTTCAAACTATAATTTCAATGACAATATTTTCAAAAATTTAATGTCTAAATGCAAGTGAAATCAAGGAAAAATGATCACCTATATAGCACTTTTTGAATTGCAATTTGTGATGGACTCAAGGGAACACTAAGAGGGGGGGTGAATCAGTGTTCAAAAAATCTTTTAACTTCATTAATCTGATATTAAAACCATTTCAGCATTCAACCAAAGGAAAGATACAAACACATAAATAAATTATCCCCAACACCATAACACAAGGATTTTTGCATGGAAACCTTGCTAGGGAAAAACCACAGTGGAGGTTAATCCACAAATTGAGTACTCAAATATAAGTTTTACAAAATAGAATGCACATGCATTCAAGCACCTGCCTAGAGCTCACTGCTCAAAAGGGAAGGCTCACTACCTTACAAAAGTTCAGATTAAAACCATTTGAAGGTTGAACTAAAATAGTATCATCTACTTATGCCAGGTTACAGTTCTAGTTAAGCTCATAGATCAGATTTTGCACTTTTCTCTGCTCTTCGCATCATAAATCCAAAGATCGCATCACTATTTTTTTTATTTTTGCACCACACATTAATATACTTCACATTCCACTCATTCTCTATATCAAAATGATAAAACCGATCTCATATATATATCTTCTATCAAGGATTTGATCATTCATATGTCATCTTATATAAGACATAAAATATTTTTCAACTTTTAGCTAGATCCACCACTAATTCTTTATGTGTATCCCCCAAAGTCAGTTAAGACATAGAGAGGACCCAAATAAATATATTTGGACACAAAAAAAATTAATCAACTATAACATCTACAATGACGAATTCCACCAAGTCAGCCTTCTAACACAGATAACTAAAAGATTAGTGCATCAAATCTCCTAGATCGTACACCAGTGAATGCACATCAATATACATCTTGAGTAAGATTATAATAAAAACATCAAAAAACCTTCCTCTGAGATCCACAACCCAAAATAACAATCTAGTGAGGTATTCAGATCGACATTTATGCCTTTAACCGTATGTCCTATTCTTTACTTTGTTCTACTAGTATAAACCAAAACTAGATTGTAGACCAGATGAATGACTTAGGTTGCCATCAATGACAATACTAGAAGCCATATGGCAACAATATCCCCTTTCAGAGTTGATGGAAACACTTAGTGAAAAAGGACTATGTCAAAATCAATATGATTGTGTTGTCAGGCTTTACTGCTCTCTCTCCCCTATGATTCAAAAAAAAAAATCATAACATAGCTCCCCCTAAGATCAACGAGGCATTTTTTAGTGCACTCTCTCCCCCTTTGACATCAATGACAAAGCATAGAAACCATATGCCAAAATTGACAAAACATGTGTTCAAAATCTGCAAAAACTTCAAAACTGATTCAAATTTTTTGAAAAAGAGTTAGAAAATTATCTTATGATTTTCCTTCATTTCTGGAAGGAACTTCTTCCAAGCATCTATTGTGATCCCAATGATTATGATCATGTTGTTTTTATGGGATTTCTTGTTGACAATCTTAGTAAGGGATTCCAGAATTGTAATTGCTTCCTCTAGTTTCTCACCTTTCCTTAGTATATCAACCATATGTTCCAATTTGCATTCGGTTAGATCCTTCACCTTCCAAAAAGTATCTACAAGTGTGTTCTTGGTGAATTGAACTTTTATGTGTTTAGACGATAGCTCATGAATACTTTTCCTGATTGTACCTTCCTAATCCTGAAACATATCAAAGCTTTTTCCAAATCCCATTCAACTTTGTTTCAATCTACTCCAATTTCTCTTTGTAGTTCCCAACTACATGAGGCCAATGAATGCAACAGTTGTAGATGTTATTAGATGCACTGATGCATTTAGCCAGCTCATTCATCTTCCTTTTTAATTTAGTAAGAGATAGCCTAAACTGCCCATTCAAATGAGAGATAACTTCACCTTCTTCTTTGCCTTGAAAGTTAGAGTTCATTGTTTCTTTACTGCATTCAATCATTTCCTCAAGTAGAATGTTCTACAAACTTTCCAATTTTATCTTGCAGTGCTCAACATGAGCATTTAGTACACTTAGAATCATATCCTAATCATATGATGGTCTGACAGACCATAACTTAGTAGTTTTATGCATTCCACCTTCCTCCTGAATAAGTTGTTGTAGCTTCTCTTTTGTTAGGTCATCTTCTTCCTCACTAGCTTGTGACATTTCCTTTTTCTAGTTCTTGTTCATTTCCCTATGGATCCTTAGTTTCTTGATTAGATTCTTCATCCAGAATATCCACAATTTCCTTTTCTTTCCCTTTTCCTCCAACTCTAGGAATCTTGCATTCTGGAGGGCTATATTCAACTGTTCCTTTTTCTCTCTTCTACTTTTTCTCCATGCCACCAGAAGAGGAACCAACTTCAATTGTTCTTACCGGAAGAGAAATACCGACTGAGCTAAACTTCCCTAGAAAATTCTTGCTAAACTTTCCAAATTATTGATCACAATTAGCAAAATTCTTGAAGTGTAGATTTGTTTGCATACCAGTTCATTTTCTTTCCACACCACATTCTTGATCTTTTGCAAATAGTTCAAGAAATACATTACTAAACATATAATTAGAGTACTAAACCTGAAAGGGTAGCCTATCTCCTTTGTTAATTTCACATTATCCATCAATTGATCCTTCAATAGTCCACACAGGTCAAAGTCCCGACCTTCCATTATCATCTTGTGAGAAATATAAACTGCACCAGCCGATGTTTCTCGTTCTTTATTTTTGAAAAAGACTTATTATTATATTCGATGCACAATGTACTTTGTAACATGATTCTTGATCGTCAAAATTATCAGTGCCCTCTGATCTCCAATTACTCGAGTTAGGTTTTCAACTTCTTTGTTCCAGATGGACTTCTTCCTTGGTATGTCTCTGAATTTGCAAAATCCAGTCAAATTTTTGATTTCCTCCTTCAAAATGATGTAGGGGTTGTCTAGAATCAAAGTGTTGTTATGCAATCTATTCAAAATGAATTTAACAAAATTTGTGTTCTCGAAATAGGGAAACTCATTCAAAATATCAAAATTATTGTGTTTGGCTTCATTCAACCTCTTCAAATCACTGGGTAACAATAAATTTTTCATGGACCTAATCTTTCCACAGTTGTATTCATTCAAATTGATTGACCCTTTGATTTGTTTACTTTGAGGCTTGTAGAATATCTTCTTTGGTTCTGGATATCTTTTCTCTATAACAGGTTATTGCATGCAGGTGGTTCTTGGGGCTTGCGAGGCTGGGTTTCTCAACTTCTACATGGTATTAGAGCACCAGACCTATAGTTACATGTTTGTGTTATGAATGTATTTCTTCACAGTGATTTTTTTGTGCAAGGGTTTCAAGCCAAGCATCATTTTTGTGGATCTAGGGGTAGGAAATTCTTTTATGCATTTTTTGGCAAAACGGATGTCACCATCATGTTTAGAGCGCCCAAAAACCCTAGAAATGCCTATCGTTTCATCGATTTTTAAGAATTTTGAAAAAAGGGCAAAAAAACATTTAGCCAAAGAGGTCGTATGACCTCCCCAGCTCGCTTCCCGAGGCACGAAAATCGAAAAAAAAAATTTATAAAAAAAAAACTTGTTTTTTTAAAAAAAATTGTGTGGCCAGTTTAAAATTTAGGCACCACTTGGGCGCCACCCACGCGCCACCGCCGCCCACTACGTCGCCTAGTCCACTGTCGGCTCTCCCACTCTAGCCCTCGAGGGCTTAGCACAGGGTTCCATCGACAACCGAGAGCCAACACCAACCCCCGCTGGGTCGTCAGCGCCCAACGATGGTCACATTGGTGATTAAGGGCATTAGCCCATCCCCTAGCCGCCAACCCCCTAGTCCTGCATGTGACCAGGGGCCCTTTTTTTTTTTTCCCCCGAGGGCTCTAGAGGCCTTATTGAGCAATTTAGAGCTGTTTTACGAAATCGGCTATATATTTTGCATACGGTGTTCATTTTTTGCAAACAAGATATTGTTGGAAAGCTGGTTTGATGCTCTATCTAGTGGAGTAGGTTTTATTTTTTGGTTTTTCATTTTTGATGCTTTTTTTGGCCTCTAAATTCATAAATTTATGTTTTCACCTCGGGAAGCATATCTTTTGCGTCTGGACTCCATTCTGTGAAAACAGATAGGTGTCAGAAATTTGGTTCAGTGCTCTACATAGATCTCAGACCTGATTTTCCCAAATATTTACTACGTATCTGATATTCTTATTTGATCTCAGATTTTTTTTACTTCATTATTTTCTTGGGAAACACACATTTAGACTATTTTTTTGAGATCAAAGAGCTAATTTTTTTTTATTTTGAGTATATATTGTTGTATTCACATGGATTCATATAATATTTCACCCCTTACTTCATTCAACTACTTTGTTTGGAAAAAAAAAATGGAGATCCATTTGAAACACAAAGGGTTATACAGGGTGACCATGGGTATAAAGGTTGAACCTACAGGTGTTGCTGAAAAGAGAAAATGGTTTAATAGATGTGATGAAGCTTTTGGGATATTATGCTTGCCTATTTCTTTAGATCTACTCTTTCATCTGGAGTCTTGCACTACACCCAATCAGATCTAGACTACTTTGGAGTCTTTTTTTGGGAAGCATGATACGATGCGAGGGTTTCAGTTGGAGAATGAGCTTATTGGCTTAAATCCTTGGGATTTTGACAGCATCGAGGATTTCTTCACAAATCTTAAGTCTCTTAGATTATATTTTTCATAGTGTGGTGTTTAGAAGGAAGACTCTCAGTTGATATTGTCCATTCTTTCTAAGCTTGGACCAAATTATTCAATTTTTGTATCTACCTTTTATGCCACTAGAGATGCCCTTGGTACTAGATTTACTATGACTTCTTTTGATGATTTTGCATCTTCTCTCACTCGAGAGTAGGCCAAGTTCTCTAGCATGGGAAAGTTGAAGCCCTATTCATCACAAGCACTTATTGCATCATAGGAGCCCAAAGATCAGAAGGCTTCTATAGGCAAAGGCAAGAAACAGAAACAAAAGGATTCCAAATCTTATAAGAAGCAAAAGGATTCCTCAGACTCATCCCCCTCTTCTAAGGGGAAACCATCTAAGAAGGAGAAGGTTACATGTGCATATTGGAAGAGGGAAGTACATGGAGAACATAGTTGCAAAAAGAAGGACATTGATGAGCTAAATCATCTTCTTCAAAAATATCAGATTGATTTTCCTTCTAGGATTTATGCTTCTTCTCCTTCTCCTTATACTTCTTCTTCACCATAGTTTGACAGGGGCACAACTGGTTTACATACTTCATCAAATATGAAGGGACATGCTCTTTGTGCTTATTTTGGTCTTGGATCAGGGAGATGGCTTCTAGATTCAAGAGCATCTCATCAAATGGAATCTTCATAGACTATGTTCACTTCCTTTGAGTCTCACACTGTGTCTCCTATTTTGATGGGAAATAATACATACATGAGTGTTATAGGGAAGGGGTCTATTAGTTTTCAGGACAAAACTTTTTAGGATGTCTTGTGTGTTCCTCATTTGAAGAACAACCTTCTTTCCATGTATCAAATCACACATGGAGGCACTGGGAGATCTATGGAGTTCACACCTAATTCAATTATCATCAGAGATTTGGAGAGTAGAGCAGTTATTTCTATTGGGGTGGTGGATCACTCATCTCATTTGTATTCCTGTGCAAATTTTTCTACTGATGTTTCTTTTGTTCCCACAACCATTTATCACACTTCTAGTGTGAATCATCATTCAGAGGTAAAAGTTGGCTTCTTGAACATTGGTGTTCTCACTTCGGATCTCGTTCTTGAGCCATCCATTCCATCTCCTCCACCTATTGTTTTAGTTGTTGATACTTCTATGACTACAATGTGGTTCTTTTGTTTCATTGCAGTAGGAGCATTCATCTTTGGAGGTTCCACTTCAGTCTTCACCTACTTTGAATTATTCATTTGTTGAGGTCACACCTCATTCTGTGGAGACCTCTTGGGCTACACCTAATTCACCTTCAAATATTGCATTCATCCAGCCTCTTCTCTCTCACTTCTTTCTGGAGATGCGGTTTCTTCAGTCTTTTTGGAGCTACTTCATTATGCGGGGGCTATATGGTCTATTTCTTCCTCTCTTCTAGGGGGTTCATTCATGCATCTTTGTGATGGATGGTTTCCTTGGGGGGTCTTATGGATTCATCAATCTTTCATCACTTAGTTGTTTTATGCATTCTATTTTGGGGAGTTTTGTTCCCACTGGGTTTTCGCCTTTACCCCATTTAGTTTAGTTTACATTGCATTTGTACCTGAGTACCTGATAAGGCCTTTGTTGTCGGGACCCATATTTTCTTTCATGCATCTTTTTCCTAGTTTTTCAGCTACTCCCTAAGTTCATCTTAAGGGGGGGTGTTAGAGTAATAAGTTATTTCACTTAATTAATTTAATCATATTGGTTAATTAATTAAGTCACTTATTCCTTTAGATTTTCTTAAGCTAAACTTAGGCACATTAATAATTATTTATTAATGATTAAGTGTGCACACTAGGGTTCCATTTCGGGTTTCTCGATATCCTTGATAAGGATTGATCTCATTGTATATATTTTGATTCTCTTAATCATTTTTAATTTGAGGCTTACAAAACATCTTCTTTAGTTTTGTATATCTTTTCTCTGTAACAAGTTATTGTATGCAGGTGATTCTCGGGACTTGTGAGGTTAGGTTTCTCAACTTCTACAAACTATACACCACATTATATGAAAATTCTTAAAACAATTGAAATACCTAATAGATTTTGAGTTTAGCTGATGAATCAACTTCACAGCTTCAAAATTCTGCTACCAAGTGCTCTCCTTCTATTCTTCAATGAAAACTGAAAAATGAGAATTCCAAATTGTCTTTTATAGTACACACACTTGTAATAAATGTGTTTGCCCTAAGTTTTTTTGGATGCCCTATTTTCTCAGACAATAAGAGAAAAATTCTTCCATGGTCCTATGATTCTCTGTATTTTCTTGTGAAAGTTCTCCAAAAATTTTGTATATCATTAATACACATTTTTTATCATCCTTCGTGTTCTGGTACCATCTACGAATAGCGAAAAATGGATTTTCTTGAAAAGCTCCACCTAGGCTAGTGGCCTAAAATCAATTTTTGAAAGGAGTACTAGAAGCAGGTTCTGATCCAAAACCATTTCCAACATCAAACTTGTTCTTTCTTACCCATGTCTTCTTCATCTGATCTTTGATTTCATCCACAATTACTTTTCCTTTTTCCTTGTCATCTTTCTATATATTTTTGCCTTTGTATACCGCACCTCTTCTATCCACATTTTTGTTTCTACAAAATCTTGCAATGTGACCATGTTTATTGCAATTGTAGCACATAGTATTTCCTTGTCCATACCAATTGTTTCATCTTCTTGATCTGCATTGATTAGAAATATTCTCAAACTTTCCACAAGAATAACATCCAACATTCCTTATGTTTACAAAGTAGTTTGACACATTTTTGTATTCAATTGATTTATGGCAAAAATTTTTGCAATTGAAACACTGACCAAAAAATGATGAATCTCTTGATTTCATATTACTTCTACATGTACAACCATATGGCCAAATTTATTGCAAGAAAAATAGTATCCATTAAATTTTTCAGCATTAGGTTACCTTACTAGATACCTTCCACCTTTGTTCATTTGTTTTCCTTGTCTGGAATTGTTTTGTCCTAATCTGGAACTTTCTCCTTTTTCATACCCAAGACCCCATTTTTCATTTCCACTCTTTTATCCTTGAGTCAGCTCATCAAGCTCCACTGAACTAATCTTAAACTTATCATTGTATTCATTTATAGTGGTAAGTTCATTTCTGAGAATAACAATCTCTTTACCAAGTTCTTCTTCATTGTTTTTGGATCATTGTAGTTCACTTTACAACTGAGTGAATTCTTCATTTACTCTTCTTTGTTCATCAGATTTCTCTTTTAAGGACTGAGCAAGGTTCTCCTAATTCTTCTTCCTTTCTCCAATCTCTTTAGTCAACTTCATCACCATAGATTCCATTTCATGTTTTAAAGTAGCATTGTCTCTGGAAAGATTTTCACATTCTTCAGTTATTTCTTTCAAGGTCTGATTCAGGTGAGCATCATCCATATTTTTGTTCTCTTTTTATTGTATCTAATCACATAGATCCTTTCTCTTCTCCTTGGATTTAACAATCTGATCCTTCAATGTCTGAATGAATTTCTCAGCATCTTTAAGATTCACTCTCAATTCCCTAACTTCTTCTTTAGATTGATCAAGATCAAGTGCCACCAGAAGATTTTGTTGAAGACCATTAGTGTCCATTACATTCCAAGATCCACCTCAAGCTGCTAAACTTCTTCAGAGGAACTAGTCTCTGATACCAATTGATGGACTCAAGGGAACACTAAGAGGGGGGTGAATTAGTGTTCAACAAATCTTAACTTTATTAATCTAATATTAAAACCATTTCAACATTCAACCAAAGAAAATATACAAACACATAAATAAATTATCCTCAACACCATAACACAAGGATTTTTGTGTGGAAACCCTATTACAAAAAACCACAATGGAGGTTAATCCACAATTTGAGTACTCAAATATAAGTTTTACAAAAGAGAATGCACTTTCATTCAAGCACACTTCTTAGAGCTCACTGCTCAAAAGGGAAGGCTCACTGCCTTACAAAAGTTCATGTTAAAACCATCTAAAGGTTGAGTTGAAATAGTAGCACCTGCTTATGCCAATTTACACTTTCGGTTAATCTCATAGCTCAAATTATGCACTTCGCTCTGCTTTACTTTTCTCTACTCTGCTCTTCACATCATAACTCCAAAGATCGCATCACTACTCTTCTAAGTTTTGCACCACACATTAATATACTTCGTATTCCACTCATTTTCTATATCAAAATGATAAAACCGATCTCATATATATATCCTCTATCAAGGATTTGATCATTCATATGTCGACTTATATAAGACATAAAATATTTTTCAACTGTTGGCTAAATCCACCACTAATTCTTTATGTGTATCCCCCAAAGTCAGTTAAGACATAGAGAGGACCCAAATAAACATGCTCGGACAAAAAAAATAATCAATTACTGCTTAAACATCTGTAACAACGAATTCCACCAAGTCGGCCTTCTAACATAGATAACTAAAAGATTAGTGCTTCAGATCTCCTAGATCGTACACCTGTGAATGCACATCAATATATGTCTCGAGTAAGATAATAAAACCATCAAAAAAGCTTCCTCTAAGATCCACAACCCAAAATAATAGTTCGGTGAGGTATTCAGATCGACATTTATGCCTTTAACCAGATGTCCTATTCTTTACTCTATTTTGTCGGCATAAACCAAAACTAGAATGTAGATCGGATGAATGACTTAGGTTGCCATCAATGACAAAAATAGAAGCCATATGCCAACAATTTTGACTCATTTTTTTAATATGAAGAACACTAATATGAAAACACTATGGAAAAGGAAATATGCTAACATGAAAAGTAAGCTATCTAAGTTATGCAATGCTTCATAAATGTCTTGATGATTTTTGCTATTGAAATGATTTTGGAATGATTTAAAGAGACTAAACTAAATGGATGTTTAGACCTAGATGCATAAAATAGAAATTTATGAAACTTTCCAAACCGATACTATAGGTTACCAGTAGGCCTAGGCAGTGTAGAAAACCACCAGAAATCTCATAACAGTTGATTTTTCTAAGCCTCCAAGGACTCATTCACCTAGTGGTGGATGGGTCCTAGTATTCATTTCTAGGAGACTCTGAATTAGAAATTGTAGCTTGTAACTTGAGAAAACTTGCTGCCTTTGTAACCCTAATAGGGACTCATTTTCCCTATATCAAATGGGTCCTAGATTAGGGTTTTCAAATTGATTTTTATAGACTTTCAAGTATTTTCTAATGATTTTTTAGATTATTCAGGATTGTTACAGTAAGTTTCAAGTTCAATTTTTTTGTAAATGCAACATGAAATGCAAGTTCAAAATGTGACAAAATGATGAATTACAAGACCTAGTTTGATATGCAATTTTTTTTTAATTTTCAAATGTAAGTTTATATGATCAAAATGATATGCAATATTTCTAATAATTTTTTTTGTATTTTTTTTAGATTTAAAGAATGCAAACAATGCAATTCTAAAAACCCTAGATGAGATGCAAATTTGAATGCAAAGTAAGACACCCTAAATGAGATCTAATTCAATGCAAATTAGTGCAAATGAATGTAAGATCTAACCTAGGATGCAAGAGACTCCTAAAATCAAAAAATTATAATGCTCATTAAGTCAGGTTCACCAAAATGAAAAGAAAAAAAATATGTTCACCCAAATGGGGATTAACCAAATAGATGAAACTAATTTTGCTTAGTGTTTCACTCAATTATGAGGGTTAAAATGTATAAATAAAAATACAAAATAAATCCTAACTGTTATAACAACAATAAGTGAGGTTTTAAGATGCAAAAACAATGTGTACCTTATTGAAAAAGTGTTGTTTCGAGGGTCACTAAAGACTCATTCACCCAGTGGAAAATGAGTTCATGCTAGGGTTCTAGAAAAGTGATTTCTAGGCTCTATTCTTCAATGTCTGCACTCCAACCTCCTAAGTGATCATCTCCCGGAAGACAAATATAAATTTTGTAGCTTCATTTTTGTGATCTTGCAACAAAGATGATAAATTTTATAACTTTTCAATCTTGATTACTTTGCAACTTTTTTTCTCCACTTGATCTTCAACCTAAAACCCTACAATCACACATCAAGGAAGAAGATTTTTTTTTGTTTTTTAGTCAATAGGGGTTTTCCTTGGTCAAACCCCTTTTAGGTAATTAAACCTTATGATGAAACAATGAGAACTAAACATGTAAGATGAAACATAAAAAAATGATACCTTGGATGAAGTCTTGGATGTCAAATCAGAAATCTAACATGAAGTCTCTATGAATAATGTAGATCTTGATCTTGAATATGGATGTGAAACAATGCTTGACTTGGATCTTCAATGATACATCAACATATAAGCTCAACAACATGCATGATGCACTATGCCTTTGACATGATGATATGACCTTTGATTGCTACAATAAAACCTTTCTTCCCTTGAATGCCTTGTAATTTCTCTTGAATGCTCTATAATTATCTTTGTTGTGATCTCATGAAGTCGTATAATATTTTTAGGTGAAACTATGTGAATTAACCTTATATTTATACTTATCTTAAGATTTAATCTCGAAATTAAAATAACACAAGTTGAAATCAGATCTAGGATTCAAAATCACTAAAATTTTCCCAAGAATAAGTTCAAAAATATGCTTCCTAGGTTAAGGAGGACCCATTCACCACTTTGGGTGACTGGGTCCTAGTGTAGTTAACTAGGACAAATTTAAGGGTTATGAAATATTATGCAAAAAGGGGGGTCCTAGGAGATAGTGAGGACCCATTCACCAGGTGGAAAATGGGTCCCAGGTCACTATCCTAGGACTCAAACCTTGCCAAATTATGTGTTCTGCAAGATTATTAATGAGTGTTAGGATTTATCCTTTGAAAAATGTAATAAATTAGGCTTGGATTTGAATTTAAGGGGCCAATTAAGATCTAATTAGCCTCAAATAATTAATAAATCCCTAGATTGGTGTGAAAGTGTAATAAAACACTTTATAACACCCTAAATAAGGCACAATTAAGTTCATTTTATCATTAATTATTCATTCCCAAACTAAGCGTGAAAAGGGGTTACTTTTTTCGACACTACAAGAATATATGGAAAGTGATGTCAATTTTTCCCCTAATTGCATAGCACTAATCTCACTAATTGAACCAAATAATTATTTTTACTTATCCCAAAATTGTCTAGGAGTAGTACATTTCTCATTATGGAAGAATAAACTGTCAAAAACATGCATAGCAATCAATCCCATAGCCTGATAACATTTGTTCCTATGAGAAAATCTTATATATTCTCTAGAAAAATTAGGTTGTTCATCATCCAAAGTTGACCACAAACCCCTAGACAAAAGAAATTTCCTCATTCTGTCCTTCCATGGATGATAATTATGAGGAGTTAGGACTTCAAACCTTGATTCAACCATTAGAACAACAAGTGACAAGAGTGCAAAATATACAAATATCTAAAAAAAACTAATGTGATATAACCCAAATCTGAAAAATACAACTGAAAATGAATCCCCCCCATAAACTCAAATTCTCTAGGAGACAATATGTCTAAGTAATTAGTGAACATACTAAATATGAAAAAAAATAAAAAATTATACCTAAGGTTGAATCTGGAAAAAGTGCATGAACCAAATGATAAAGCTACTGAATACATTTCAATTATTGCTAGAATCATGAAAATCAAATAAAATAGTGAAAATGTATAAGCTCAAAGGTCCAAAAGGGAAAATACACTTCATTTTGCAATAAAATTTACCTACAGCAAAATTTGGCAAAATGACCTACACCGCTGTGAAGAATGCAAAACAAAATTTTCGTTGATATCATGTTTGCAAAATTTTGATACCTAGGAAAATAGTTATGCTTCAATGAAAAATGGCCCAGTTTAGACACTTAGAGGACAAAATGAGGTAAAATTCTAGCCCTTGGGGGTTGATAGTCAATCTTCCACATGAATGTGTGATCTGTATGTGCAAAAAATTAAAGCACCACCTACAGGTAGTGGCAAGGTGGTGCCTAACAATGATATTCAATGGTAGCTTTGTCCACCATCGAGGATATAAGCCCCACACCAAATGATAAGGAATTGTGGGAGTATGGCCCTCATGACTATGGGGAAAACATCAACCACCAAAATAATAACAAAAAATAATTATTAAAAAACTTCTAGATTTAATAAATAAAATATTAATATTATACTGAAATCCACATGAACATGGCAAGCGATGTACTCAAACATGTGTAGAATGTATTCACAATGAAGCGAATGCCTCTGACTATGAAATATTCCACCAAATATTCCAACCATGCTAGAGAATATTCCCTACAACCTGATGCATATGTAGACATCGTATCACTATGCAAATGAAAATGGTGATGATTTTGTGAAAAAAACCTCTGAGGCCTCGAGGTAAAAATATTTGATTTTGATGATTCGGCAAGCATTCTTTGGGTTTTTGGGCATTTAAAATGTAATGGCAGGGTTGATTTTGGCCCAAGGTGCTCTAAAAATTAGCTACCTCTTAGATTTGGTAACCACCTTCCAACTTGAAACCCTCATAGATTTAGCAAAAAATGTTATATGTTGACAAAATAAAAGATGATCTTGAATTTCTTAGATTCCCTAGACTAGATGGTGAGCTTATATTACCTCCAACAGGCTCCAAAAATGACTTGTAATGAAACCCCACAAAGAGGAACCCTCTAAAATTGGGGTTTTTCTTAAGTTTTGGAGATTCCCCAAATCACCATTAGGTGCAAGGGAAGAGCATACTCATCCTTACTAAAATTCACCAAGATCTCTCACTAAAAATAGATTTACCCTCAAATCTGATAAGGAATTTGTAATGCTTAGTTCTGATACCATGTAGGAGCTAAAATTTAACTCTAGCCTAGGATCACCTACGAAAATAACTTAAACCTTGTACAAGAGAGTATGCAAAAATATGAGCTTGCTTGATATTAAGATCTATCAAATATGATGATAAGGTATATTACAAAGTGTACAATGACCTTGCTTATATAGACAAGATGTGATGTAGTATCGAAATTAAATGAATTTTTCATAATTAAATGACATGAAGCAAAATTAAATGACCCTAGGACTCTAGTATTTAATAAAAGCTAAAAATATAAAATATTATCTAAGCATTAAATATGCCTAGGACCTAAGTGGACTTAATATGTAAATAGGACCCTACTAAGTAACTAGATAGGAAATGTACCTATTTAAACCAACACTAATAAATATTTTTGGAAGGTTAAGAATTATAATTAAATTATTATTTTACTTTAAATATTAAAATGGTACTAGAGCTAGTGATCTTTCTATCCTATGTGTTTAGAATTCAACTTTGCATATTTTATTTTTATGCAGTATAATGATAGAGAAACTAGATATCACTTGAGGGAGTTCAAGGAAAAATCCACTCTATCAACTTTTTAGAGACTCAATCATCTCCTACATAATTAATTATAAAGAGAAATAGTATGATAGGAAGAGAGATGGGAATGCCAAAAAATAAAACTAGGAGGTTCATGCCAAAATAAAAGTTTGACTTGATGATTGATAGGATGGCATAATTGCTTCACAATATGCATAGTAATGGTAATGTGACAAGCCAACTAACAAGTGAAGAAAGTGATTCTAAGATTAATGATATGGACACCACTTATATCCACACACAAAGGACTATTGTTGTTCTATCTACAATACAAAATTGGCCTACCTTTCTAAAATAAAGAGGTGGAGGCTCCAAAACTTGAAGCCCAAAACTCATATTTTAATGATATTAGGGATTGTAATGTATAATATAGATCTCTTCTTGAGGAGATACAAAGTGAAATTTAACTCACTAACTATATGAACATGGAGAAGTACTATAATGGTTATAGACATGAGAATAGGTCCCAAGCCTTTGAAATAGATGTGAAACAAAATATTGAGAAGTTGACACTCTCTCCTTACTTTGGATCTAATAAATGCTCAACTCATGTATGAGTAAATAAGATAGAAATATACTTTTGTCTCAAACCAATTTCCAAAGGTGAAGTGATAAGTTTTTCCACCTCGTGGAGGGTATTACACATGAGTTGTGGTACCATGGTCTATTTATTCAAGGTTATGAATCCATGACCTCATATGATGAATTCTATAAGATTCTCACTGATATTTTTATCAAAAGGATCTTGAAGTTTACTTCAAATATTTGAACTAGTTCAAATAGTGCGGTTAAATGTGATATAAATATACAAGCTCTATACTAATTGTTGATAAATTCAGTCTGTATCCAAATTTGGCTTAAATGGATGAGATACAAGGCTTGGACTAAAACAACATGAAAATTTGAAACATATATGCAAATATGAAATTATGTTTCCTTGATATGGAATTACCTCAAGATTAGATCCATCTTTGTTATGATGCTAGAAATAAAAGCCAACATATCATGCTTATCAACACTACCTTATGTGAACTTATAACAAATAAATAAATAATATAAATACCATAAGATAGCAACAATGTGACACAAATCAAAAACATAAGAGCATCACATAACACATGATTTATGTGCAAAAATACTTCTGGGAAAACCCTCCACCAAAAAGAGAGGCCAATTATGAATTATATTCAAATAATTGATACTCCAATACATTCACTTCCATTCTCTTCTTTTCATCCAATATGGTAGCACATGTACACTTATGAACAACCTCTTTATGCCTCATTATGTCCTCGTTTCTACAATAAAACTCTATAGTCAACTGTTCCTCATAATTTCTAAATCCAAGGATTTAATTTTATAGACTTGTGAAGAAATTTTAATCCCCAAACATGGTGCTCAAAAATAACTCTTCATTCCAAAAATTTCCAACCATTAGATAACCTCCTTAGAAAGTGAAATGACATTGGTTTTGGCTACAATACTTTCCCTCCAGCTTGGGCACCCAATATTAGAAATTAAACATTACAAATTAAATGCAATACATGATGAAATACTAATATACACATATTGAATCTTTCCAAGTACCCACTTGGATAATATCAAAAATCACTCATTTATCCTTTTCCTTGATGCAAGGGTATTTAGAAGCATTCAAGAAATTGAGGCAGTTGACAGTGAAGTGGCAGGGTTGTCAATTATGCAATGAAGTTCAGTATGTTGGATAGATCTGCACATTGGTGATTAGAGGTTGTGGATTAAAGGGTTTGTTGTCAAGTATGTCAAGTGTTTTCATGTTAAGTTTCAGGGATCCACATAAGGATTTGATTGAATTATGAGTATCTGAGTTCTAACAGTTGTTCAGTTGTTCTAGTTGAAGTTCCTAAAGGAAGATGATGTGATTTTGGTGGTTTGATTTGTTGCTGATGTTTCTAAGGTGATTTTTGATGATCGTGGATGTTTCTAGAATGTGGGGTATGTGTAGGATCATGATGGTCCAAAAAGTGGCGATATCTAAGTGATATGATGGCCCATGTGGCTAACGACTTTTTTTAAACCCAAATTTGATGAAATGAAAAGGGTTTTTAAAGGAGATACTCAACTTTCCACCAATATAAATTATGATTTACTTTGAATTTAATAAATAATTATTATTCATTTTCTATTTGAATTACGACTAAAGTCCTGATTGATAGGTTGATTGAAAAACCTCTATAAATTTCAAACAGTATCACATTTTTTGAATCCAAAACATGCGTCACATTCTATGCTTTGCATACTACAGGAATTTTTTTTTAAATGAATTTCATGAACTTTTGACCAAGTTAAGGTGGTTAGACATATGAGTTTTTATATTTTTAAAAATTTGTAGTAAAAAAATCATAATTAATTATTTAGTTGGAAAAACATTACAAAAAAATATGCATCACATCGGGACATGAGTCCCCTACTTATATCTAAAATATTATAAAAAAGTATTATCATTTTATTGTGGTTAGGGTGGCCAGATAGACACCTACTTCTTATTTTTTCCCTGAAATTTATGTACTACTGCATTGAAATTTCAAATTTTCACCAAATAGATTTTTTTTTTTAAAGAAACCTAGTAGTTTAGAAACTACATTCAATTTTCTATAGATTCTATTCTTACATATTTTTGAAATAATATAGATAACCTATTCAAATTTTTACGTCAAGTTGCCGAACGCTGATTTTCTGAATTTTATTGCCACTTAAGGGCTTGTTTTTTCCATGATGATTCTGCACATACCCTGTGTATTGGTGGTCCACATCAATCATGGTGCTTGCAATTGGTGAATTTATTTTGTGAGTTCATAGTTTCCATGTTCTTGGATGAAAGTGTGTTGTAACATTTTGTGGATCTTCGAGGATTAAATTCTAAAGGTGTTTCATGTTCAAGGCATGTTGTTTTGGGTCCCTACTATGTTTGGGCCCAAATTGGTGGATTCACATTGATAATTGCTCATTGATTTGGGCTGACAGTTTGAACACCTTTTATATTTTGCTGAGTCGACATGTAGTTGAAATTATCCTTAGATGCAGATATATATGGCCAATTGTTTATAGCATTTTGGCAACGTGTGTGATCCAAGAAGCATGAGGTGCAAATAATGTTCTAATCTTTTGAAAGGAAAAATCATCAGAAGAGGTTCAAGATTAATTGTGTGAAGTTATGAAGTAGGGTGATGAACTGTTCTGATCTAGAGAGATCACAGATCAGAGAAATTGTGAAGTAGAAGAGATATTTGATGGAGGTTGTTATTGTATGAGTTATTTGTAATTCCTGGGTTGTGGCCTAGCATTTGTAAAGCCCTAGTGGCATATGTAATGTGTTTTGAGATCTAATATAATGTGGAGTGAACTTTGAATGTTGGGTTTTTCCCTTTGAGGGTTTTCCCAGGATAAATCTTGTGTCATGTGTTCTTGCATATCTGTTATCTTTATTTGATTATTTGTTAGCTTCCATTGTGTGTCTATAAGATCTAAGTGTTATTTGCTTAATCTACAAGGTGAGATGGTCCCTCACGGGACCCTTCTACCTTGGACTATGTCAAATGGTATTAGAGCTAGTTGTGAATCTATTGGATGGTTGTGAATCTATTAGTTGGTTGTGATTTTTTTGGCTAGTTGTGAGTTTATCAGAGCAAGTAGAAGAGTTGATTGAAGGGAAGGTTGAAGAACTAGTTGAAGAGTAGGTTGAAGAGTAGGTTGAAGAGATGGTTGTGAATCTATTGTAGAATGGGGAAGATTGGGAAAAGGACAAAGAAGCAAAAATAAAATCTGATATGTGAAAGGGATAATTTGGAGGAAGAATTGTACAAACTCAAGAAGTGTAATTCACAATCGATGAAGAGGATGAAAGAGCTAGGAAAAGATAAGTGTGATGCTCTTGAAGAAGAACCGAAAATTGAAAGAAGGAGAAATGAAGAACTAGAAGCATAGCTGGATAAGTTTGAAGAAGGATAAATGTTGTTTAAGAAGTTGGATAAGAAGACCAGAGATCTAGAGGAAAGTTTGAAAGAGATGAATAAGGATAACAGTTTGTTGAAGAAGGAAAATAGAGACTTGAAGGAACATGCTAATCAGTTGGAGAATGAGAATGAGAATATAAGATCTAACCCTAAAGTGTGTGATGTTTCTTGTGATACTAATGATTTGTGTGATGTTTCAGAAGTTCCTTCAGAAGGTGAAGTTAAAGATAATAATGTAACTAAGCCTGTAATTGTTGGAGATGGTATCGGTTTTGTTGGCAAGAGACACTACAATTTTTTCTGGTTTTGTCATTGATGGAAAACCTAGTTGGTGATTGGATCCACATGTCATCATTTAATCATACTGGAAGTTAGATTGAAGACAATCAAGGAAGAACAAAGCATCCAACAGTTTTGTGTTCAACGATTCATATGCAATTTTTTTGTTATCATTTTAAGTTGCGTATCTCAGAGATTTTTTTTGGTATATGATCGCTATTGATATTGAACCTTAGTGGCTCGTATTGATTCGTGTGCGAGTTAGAAGATCTAGTTGATAATTCTTCGATTATCAGTACAAAAGCCAGCTTGGTGAATGTAACATGTCGCAAATGTTTGGGAAATAATTGTTTGTATTTTTGTGTTCATGCATGTTGATGTTGATCATTGCTATGCTATAGCCGACTTTGGTTGGTGTGCATCAAGAATTAATTATGGATTGATCATATATTTTCATATCTTTTTGAAGCCGACAGATGGGAAATTAATCTTTAGATGCAGATATATATAAGTGATTGATTATATCATTTGGATGTAGATGTGAAGTGTGTTGGTGTGAATTGCGAATATCAGAAGAGTGATAATGCACAGTTTCACTTGTGCATAAAGGATTTATGTTTTGAATCAGATCAGAGCATAGTAGAATAGAAGAATCAAACAAAAGGTCTAGAATTCGATTATTGAGCCTAATTGGAACTGTAATCAGGCATATGTAGATGCTAATCTCTCAGTTCAATTTCTTAGATGGATTTAATCTGATTATCTTTGTAAGATAGCAAATCTTCTTTGAGCAATGAGATCTAGGTAGTGTGCCTAAATGCAAGTGCATTCCCCATATTGTAAATTTTATTTTGAGTATACTCAGATCATATTGTGGATTGGCAATCCACCGTGGTTTTAACCCTAACAATGTTTCCAAGTAAAAATCCTTGTGTTATGGTTGTATTTTTTATGTTCATGCATATTTATTTTGGTTGAATATTATAAATTCTTGAAGGGTCAGATTAATAAAGTTAAATTTCAAAACACTGATTCACACCCCCTCTTAGTGTTGCTTGTTTCCAATAATTGGTATTAGACCTAGTTCCCTACAAGAAGTCTAACAACTTGGGGAGATCTTGGAAAGTATTTCAATGGATTCAAGCAGTCTTCGACAAAAAAATTTGGTGGCCTTAGATGATCTTGACCATTAAAAATCTAAGAACTAGGAATTGCAGGAAAATCTTGAGAATGCTGAAAAATTCATTCAATCATTAAAAAACAAAATCAATGAGTCAAGGGAGAAGAGAAAGGAAATCTATGATCAACTTAAGTAGAAATAAAGTAGAAGCATGGAAGATGAACAACTGAGTCAAGCCTTGAAAGAGAAGATAGAAGAATGTTAAAATATTTCCAAAGAAAATGCTACCATGAAGCGTGAAATGGAATCTGGAATCTATCATGATGAGGATGAACAAGGAGATTGAATACAAAAAGAAGAATGAAGAGAAGCTTGCAGAGTCCTTGAAATAAAAATATGAAGAATGCGGCTGATTGGAAAATGAATTGGAACAATCTAAAAACAATGAGGAAGAACTTGAAAAATAGATTGATGATATCGAAGATGAACTTGATACTACAAATGAGTACAAGGAGAAGTTCAAAGTTAGCTTAGCCAAACTTGATGAGCTGATTAAAAGTCAGAGGATTGATGGTGACAAGAGAGGTATTGGTTATGAAGAAGGAGAAAGTTCTAGATCCAGACAAAGGAGATTTAGGCAAGGAAATCAGATAAATAGAGCTGGAAGGAATCTGGTAAGACAACCCAATGCTCAAAGATTCAATGGTTACTATTTTACTTGCAATAAGTTTGGTCATAAGTCAAATGAATGCAGAAATGTGATGAACAAATTTCATAGAGATGTCAAATGTTATACATGCAATAGATTTGGCCATATTGCTATCCAGTGTAGATCAAGAGAAAATCAGTGGAACAACTAGTTTGGACAAAGAAATGTTGTGGTCTATAACTACAACAAATTTGGTCACATTGCTAGATTATGTTGGAACAAAAAAGGTCTAGTAAATTAAAACCTATAGAAGGATGCTAAGGGAAAAGGAAAAGTCACTATGGATGTAATCAAGAAGAAAATTTAGAAGAAATGGATGAAGAAGAGTGCCTCTGGTGAAGAAAATGTGCCAGCACTAGAAGCTGCTTCTGGTAATTCCTCTGGGAATTGGTTTTAGGCCTTTTGCCTAGGGGGGGTTGTCAAGAAAATATCTTAACCCCCTACTGGTAACTGTCATCGGGATGTGGATAAGTATAGTAATTCCATAGATTCTCTAAAGATGTTGTTAAATATATTAAAGAGAGTATTATGCAGTATTGGACGTCTGTAGAAGAATTATCTTTCATAATGCATGGAAACATGGTAACTAGATAAGTTAGGGTGAAAGCATTTATTGCGACTAAAATGGGAAAGTGTGCGAGTGATAAAAGGAGATTTTTATCTTTCATTTGTCACTTTGCAATTTGAAGACAAGAAGTTTGGAGAGCTCTGAGGTGAACTTTGGTGAATTGAGGCAAAATTCAAGTGTGAAGTAGTTTTCAACAATCAAACTATGATCTGATGAAAAGGTATTTATCAAAAAACCTGCAAATTTGTGAATTGGTGAAAATGGCTACTTCATTGGTAGTTGAAGTCAAGGATAGACCCTATCCCAAATTTAAGTGACATCCTTTCAAGTCTATCAAGACAGACCTATTAGGTGCATTTTCATCTGTTCTATATAGTTTCTTGCATACTGAAGATATTAGGGCATACATCCACACAAACATTGAAGAGTTAGGAAGCTCACAACTACTGAATTTGTATAACAATCACATTATAGGAGAAGACTTCTATGTCAAATAGGAATTCAAAACCCTAGAAGAGAATAAATTTACTCATATTGTTAAATTTCCCATGTTTGAAGAGATCGAATGGGTCCAGTATATCTTAAGCCGAGTTCATGATGAATTTATGTGGTTGAATATACCCTTTAAGATTACAAATGAGGCTATAAGTGTTGTTACAAGTTTAAATTCTTCTGGTGGGTTGCCAATTTTGAAGTCCATAAAGAATCAAATAGTTACTGATGCAATAGGTTCTAAGTATGATAGAAGAGCCATGAGAATTGAATATATCATTGAAGTGGATGTGAAATTTTCCTATATGGTCATTGGTTACAAGATTTATCACGCAAGTTGGGATAATTCAATATTCAACACAACTATTTATGTAGCTTACCAAATAGTAAAGGAGAATGCATATTACAACTTGTGTGAGCTACTCAAGAGTCAATTGATGGAAAATATTGGTAAGATCAAGAAAAACAAGAAAAATTCCTTTAAGTATGGTAATTTTCTATTATCTTTGTTCTTTTATTTCATGAGTGAAGTTTTGGGTGTTGGGAAAGTACATTGGCAAGGTGGTCAGCCTATAGTTGTTCAGATTAGAGAGATTTTATATGGAATTGGAAATAGTCAAGCCAGAAAAACTACAATCTCGGGATACTTCAAGAACTTTCAAAGTTCAATGCAAGCAAGAGAAATAATTCCTACTTCTATTGTGGAGAAGTATACAGACACAATTTGTTTTATGGTAGACATTGATCAATGCATGATGGAAGTTGTTGATCCTAGAAGAGTCTGGATCATGCCAATGGGATATGAGGTTGAGGAATGCATTTTGGAAATGTATGTTGAAAATTTGTTGAGCAAGCCTCTGGATCTGGTAGAAGAGAGATTTGGTACTTATGTAGAAAAAGGTATATAGGTGCACAATGAACTAAGAAAACTTGTGATACTTAGAAGAGTAAGAAAAGAAGTGGAAATCTTTGCAGAAAGTATGGGTATATCTGCAGAAGTAGTAAGAGAAGCTAGAAAAAGGAGAGAACAAGTTGAGGCAAAAAAAGAGCCAGCAAGAGCTGAATCTGCTAGTCCGACATCATCGTCTACCCGAACTAGGTCAACAAGGAGCTCTACATCCCTATCCACCCCTGTAGTGAAGCCAATTCCTATGCAAACTCAAACCAAGGCATCTAGTAAGAGGAAGAAGAATAAGAGCACAAGAGTCTATGAAGCTATCTCAAACGATGAAGAGATTGAATCTGATGAAGATGTGAGAGAAATAAATCATATGGGCACCTAGGAAACAAAGGTCACTAAAAGAAAGCCCTTTGATGAAGAAGTGAAAGCAAAGAAGAAGGTAAATTTTGACAAACCTAGTATGCTAGTAGAAGAGGTTGAGAAAGCTTTAGTCAAAGATGGTAATCTTAAGCCGCTATGTAAATGGTACAAAACCTTTGATAAATATGGCCAGAGAAATCTTGAGGGGGCTACAATAAAGCATTTGAATATTTTCAATAAGGTTCTTGTTGAAATAATGCCTGGTTTACCTAAAAGCTTGTATGTGATTTTGGAGATGAGAAGAGTAAATGCTAGAACAGAAGAAGATCAAATGAGAGAATTATTGCAGAGTTATGTCCAATGATGTCTATGGAAGAAATGAAGGCAATCCTTAATAAAGCTAAAAAGGAATTCAACTGAAAGAAAAGGGTGAACAAGCTCATGATCAATGAAACTAAAGAATTTGCAGAAGAAACTAAACAAATTTTGAGAATTTTTTTGTTAACACAATTGATGTTGTCTCTGAAGAAACACATGATAAAGATGTCTCATCTGGTCCGGTAGAAGAAGAAGAAAAACAAGATACAGTTGAAGATACTTAGATTCCTCTTGATGTGGATAATACAAAAATACCTATGGAGATTGAAGCTCCTGAAATTGTATTGGTTGAGAAAGTGGAGATTCCTAAAGATAAGAAAAAATATACAGTTGAGGAAATAGTGGTTGAAGAAAAGAAAGTTGATGTAAAGGAAGTCCCAGTGGAAGCAAGAGACACTACAGAGGCAGTGAAGAAATTTCTGGTAGAGAAAATGAATAATTTGACCCTAAATTGGTTGAAGGTCCTATCAACCTATCTACTATGTTCCCAATTCAGAAAATGAAGGTTGCTTCATTTTCCTAGGCGAAGGCTAGAGAAGAATTGTTGAAGTCTGACATTGAGGATAGTGAACTCTTAAATCTTGCATCTAGAGTTCTAGAGAAAATAATGCCTACTCATCTCAAGGATCCATCTGGTTCTTCCTCCTTTGAACTGAAGAAGCTCATTAACTTTGTAAGTACTCATTTTGAGACTCTTGAGAAGTCAGCCATGGTCAAAGTTCAAAAGGAGTTTGATGCCAAAAGATTCATTAGGTTGAAAACAATGACAGCTAATGATAAAACTATGTTACCCACCTATGTGAAGAATATTCAAGGTGCTCTATCTAAAGGTGGAAAGATCTATAAGTCATTTTTGTCTTTGTCTAAATTTATTGAGGTCAATGAGAAGAAGGTTAAGGATCAAAAAAACAATTAGCTATTATTTTTGAAGCTTTTGATCCTTTAGCCAGTGGTATTGGAAAGCAAGAAGGTTAGGTGATATATTTTCTTGACAAGATAAGGAGCTTAAAGCATGATAATGAAAAAATTGTGGAAAGAGCATGTGAGCTTAGAGGGCTAATTGGTCTGAAGATAGAAATAATGTAGAGTGCATTAAAGGAAGTTGAAGATGCTAAGGCAGTTGGTGATCCAGTGAACCTTGAGTCTATAGAGACACAATCTTACTTAGTTTGTGGTCACATAACAATTTTGGAAAGTCTCAAAAGGGTTTGGGACACAAATTTGATCTTGTTGAAGAAAGATTTTGTAGATGTTTTCAAGTTTTTGTAAGTTGCAAAAGCATGCTTGTATAGTCTGAAGATTTTGTTTAATTTTTGGTATGCGGTTTCCCCAAATTTTTCCATTGATGTCAAAGGGGGAGAGTAGTAGAGTGAAAAATGCATAATCATCTCAAGGGGAGAGTTGTGTTTTTGAATTTTCAAGTTGGTAGTGCAATTCATTTTGGTACTAATCCAACACTTAGTCATTTTTCACTAAGTTTTGCCATCAATGCCAAAGGGGGAGATTGTTGGAAAGAGACACTACAAATTTTTTCTGGTGTTGTCATTAATGGAAACCCTAGTCAGTGATTGGATCCACACATCATCATTGAATCATACCGGCAATTAGATTGAAGACAGTCAAGGAAGAATAAAGCATCTGACAGTTCTGTGTTCAATGATTCATATGTGAATTTTATGTTATCATTTTAAGTTGTGTATCTCAGAGAATGTTTTTTGGTATATGATCTCTGTTGATATTGAATCTTAGTTTTCGTATCGATCCAGTTGATTAATTCTCTAATTATCCGTACAAAATCCGACTTGGTGAATGTAACATGTCATAGATGTTTGGGAAATAATTGTTTAAGTATTTTTGTGTTTGTGCATGATGATTTTTATCATTGCTATCCTATAGCCAACTTTGGTTGGTGCACATCAAGAATTAATTATGGATTGAGCCGACATTTTGAATATATTTTCATATCTTTTTGAAGCTAACAGATGGGAATTAATCTTTAGACACAGATATATATAAGTGATCAATTATATCATTTGGATGTAGATGTGAAGTGTGTTGGTGCAAATTGTGAATATCAGAAGAGCGATAATGCATAGTTTCACTTGTGCATAAAGGATTTGTGTTGTGAATCAGAGCAAAGTAGAGCAGAAGAGAAGAATCAAATAGAAGGTCTAGAATTGAATTTTTGAGCCTAATTGGAGCTGTAATTAGGCATATGTAGATGCTAATCTCTTGGTTCAATTTCTTATATGGATTTAATTTGATTATCTTTGTAAGACAATGAGCCTTCTTTGAATAGTGAGCTCTAGGCAATGTGCGTGAATGCAAGTGCATTCCCCATATTGTAAAGTTAATTTTGAGTATACTCAGATCATATTATGGATTGGCCATCCACTGTGGTTTTTCCCCTAATAGGGTTTCCACATAAAAATCCTTGTGTTATGGTGTTGTAGTTGTATGTTTTATGTTCATAGAAATGGCGGAAATAGTAAAAGAGTTGGAAACTATCAAGAACTGGAAACCGTAAATGGTGGAAACTATTTTTCCTTTTGTTAAAATGCTTACACTTTACACTTCAGAGCGTTAGAGTGTAGAATGTAATAGGCTACATGTACCAGGATTTGGACGTAGTGTGATGGTTCACTTCTTTGTTTTCCACAGTTGTTGTAGCAACAACAATCATTTTTATAGAAGCATATGGCCATGATAAATTTCTCATTTGCTCATGGTTACCATGCTTCTTATATTTTTTGTTACCTTTTGCATTCAAGGGAAAATTTGTTTTCTACTGCCTTGCCTTAGTTACCCTTCGGACATAGACTTTTTGAATATTCAATTGAAAGTAAAAATAACCCATTAAAAAACTAAATTAACCCATTAATAAAATATCTATATAAGAATATGGCCTACATGGTATAGGGATGGGGTTGTGGAATGAATGGGGAGGTGACTTGTGAATGGGGATGCAAACACCTAAGAAAGGATTCATTAATATCCTTACTTGGTGTTGGATATCATAAAGTGATGGAAAACATAAAATAATTGGAAATCGTAAAATATGGAAACCATAAAATAATTGGAAATCGTAAAATATGGAAACCATAAGCCAAAGTTATATCTCGCATGTCGCACAAAAAAAATCACATCCGTAATGTACTTTGTAACATCATTCTTGATCGTCGAGATTATCAGTGCCCTTTGATCTCTAATTACTCCAGTTAGGGTTTCAACTTCTTTGTTCCAGATGGACTTCTTCCTTGGTATGTCTCTGAATTTGCATAATCCAATCAAATTTTTGATTTCCTCCTTCAAAATGATGTAGGGATTGTCTAGAATCAAAGTGTTGTTATGCAATCTATTCAGAATGAATTTAACAAAATTTGTGTTCTCAAAATAGGGAAACTCATTCAAAATATCAAAATTATTGTGTTTGGATTCATTCAACCTCTTTAATTCTTTGGGTAACAACAAATTTTTCATGGACCTAATCTTTCCACAGTTGTATTCATTCAAATTGATTGACCCTTTGATTTGTTCCATTTATCTTTGGCACTTAGGTTTAACAACTGTGTTAGAGTAATAAGTTATTTCACTTAATTAATTTAATCATATTGGTTAATTAATAAAGTCACTTATTCCTTTAGGTTTACTTAAGCTAAAATTAGGCACATTAATAATTATTAAGTGTGCACACTAGGGTTTCATTTAGGGTTTCTTGATCTCCTTCATAAGCATTGATCTCATTGTATATTTTGATTCTCTTAATGCATTTTTACTATGAGGCTTGCAGAACAACTTCTTCGGTTTTGCATATCTTTTCTCTATAACAAATTATTGCATGCAGGTGGTTCTTGGGGCTTGTGAGGCTGGGTTTCTCAACTTCTACATGGTATCAGAGCACCAGACCTATAGTTTCATGTTTATCTTATGAATATATTTCCTCACAGTGATTTTTTTTGTGCAAGGGTTTCAAGCCAAGCATCATTTTTGAGGATCTGGGGCTAGGAAATTTTTCTATTCATTTTCTGGCAAAACAGATGTCACCATCATGTTCAGAGCGCCCAAAAACCCTAGAAATGCCTGTCATTTCATCGATTTATGAGAAATTTGAAAAAAAGTAAAAAAACATTTAGCTAGAGAGGCCATATGACCTCCCTAGTGTGCTTCCCGAGGCACGAAAATTAAAAAAAAAACCAATTTATTTTTAAAAAACGTGAGTTTTTTAAAAAAAATTTGTGTCACCCATTTAAAATTTGGGCACCACCTGGGTGCCACCCACGTGCCACCACCGCCCACTACGTCGCTCAGTCCACCGTCGGCTCTCCCACTCCAACCCTTGAGGGCTTAACATAGGGTTCCATTGGCAATCGAGAGCCAACGCCAGCCCTCGCTGGGTCGTCAGCACCCAACAATGGTCACATTGGTGACTGAGGGCTTTGGCCCATCCCCTAGCTGCCAACCCCCTAGTCCTGCATGCAACCAAGGGCCCTATTTTTTTTTGCCCCCAAGGGCTATGGAGGCCTTATTGAGCAATTTAGAGCTGTTTTACGAAATCGGCTATATCTTTTGCATACGGTGTTTATTTTTTGCAAACGAGATATCCTTGGAAAGATGGTTTGACACTCTATCTAGTGTTGTAGGTTTCATTTTCTGCTTTTTCATTTTTGATTCTTTTGTCGGCCTCTAAAGTCAAAAATTTATGTTTTCACCTCAGGAGGCTTATCTTCTGCGTACAGACTCTATTTTGTGCAAACGGATAGGCATCAGAAAGTTGGTTCAGCACTCTACACAGATCTCAGACTTGATTTTCCCAAATATTTACTAGGTATCTGATATTCTTATTTGATCTCAGATTTTGTTTACTTGGTTATTTTCTTGGGAAACATGCATTCAGGCTATTTTTTTGAGATCAAAGAGCTACTTTTTATTATTCTGAGTATATACTATTGTATTCACATGGATTCATATAATATTTCACCCCTTACTTCATTCAACTACTTTGGTTGGAAAAAAAAATGGAGATCCATTTGAAACACAAAGGGTTATACAGGGTGACCATGGGTACAGAGGTTGAACCTACAGGTGTTGCTGAAAAGAGAAAATGGTTTAATAGATGTGATGAAGCTTTTGGGATATTATGCTTGCCTATTTCTTCAGATCTATTCTTTCATCTGGAGTCTTGCACTACACCCAATAAGATCTGAACTACTTTGGAGTCTTTATTTGGGAAGGAGGATACTATGTGAGGGTTTTAGTTGGAGAATGAGCTTATTGGCTTAAATCCTTGGGATTTTGACAGCATCGAGGAGTTCTTCACAAAGTTTAAGTCTCTTAGATTATATTTTTCACAATGTGGTGTTCAGAAGGAATACTCTCAGTTGATATTGCCCACTCTTTCTAAGCTTCGACCAAATTATTCAATTTTTGTATCTACCTTTTATGCCACTAGAGATGCCCTTGGTACTAGATTTACTATGACTTATTTTGATGATTTTGCATCTTCTCTCACTCGAGAGAAGGCCAAGTTGCCTAGCATGGGAAAGTTGAAGCCCTATTCATCGCATGCACTTATTGCATCCTAGGAGCCCAAAGATCAGAAGGTTTCTATAGGCAAAGGCAAGAAACAGAAACAAAAGGATTCCAAATCTTATAAGCAACAAAATGATTCCTCAGACTCATCCTCCTCTTCTAAGGGGAAACCATCTAAGAAGGAGAAGGTTACATGTGCATATTGCAATAGGGAAGTACATGGAGAACATAGTTGCAACAAGAAGGACATTGATGAGCTGAAGCATCTTCTTCAAAAACATCAGATTGATTTGCCTTCTAGGATGTCTGCTTCTTCTCCTTCTCCTCATACTTCTTCTTCTTCACCATAGTTTGGCAGGGGCACAACTGGTTTACATACTTCGTCAGATATGAAGGGACATGCTCTTTGTGCTTATTCTAGTCTTGGATCAGGGAGATGGCTTCTAAATTCAGGAGCATCTCATCAAATGGAATCTTCATAGACTATGTTCACTTCCTTTGAGTCTCACACTATGTCTCCTATTTTGATGGGAAACAATACATACATGAGTGTTATAGGGAAGGGGTCTATTAGTTTTGGGGACAAAACTTTTTGGGATGTCTTGTGTGTTCCTCATTTGAAGAACAACCTTCTTTCCATGTATCAAATCACACATGGAGGCACTGGGAGATCTATGGAGTTCACACCTAATTCAATTATCATTAGAGATTTGGAGAGTAGAGCAGTTATTTCTATTGGGGTGGCAGATCACTCATCTCAGTTGTATTACTTTGTAAATTTTTCTACTGATGGTGCTTTTGTTCCCACAACTATTCATCACACTTCTAGAGTGAATCATCATTTAGAGGAGAAATTTGGCTTCTTGAACATTGGTGTTCTCACTTCGGATCTCATTCTTGAGCCATCCATTCCATCTCCTCCACCTATTGTTTTAGTTGTTGATACTTCTATGACTACAGATGTGGTTTCTTTCATTTCATTGCAGTAGGACCTAGTTGAGCATTCATCTTTGGAGGTTTCACTTCAGTCTTCACCTACTTTGAATTATTCATTTGTTGAGGTCACACCTAATTTTTTGGAGACATCTTGGGCTACACCTAATTCACCTTCAAATATTGCATTGATCCAGCCTCTTCCCTCTCACTTCTTTCTAGAGATGCGGTTTCTTCAGTCTTTTTGGAGCTACTTCATTATAGGGGGGCCATGTGGTCTATTTCTTCCTCTCTTTTGGGGGGTTCATTCATGTATCTTTGTGATGGATGGTTTCCTTGGGGGGTCTTATGGAGTCCTCCATCTTTCATCATTTACTTGTTTTATGCATTCTATTTTGGGGAGGATTTTTGTTCCCACTGGGTTTTCTCCTTTACCCCATTTAGTTTAGTTTACGTTGCATTTGTACTTGGGTACCTGATCAGGCCTTTGTTGTCGGGACCCATCTTTGCTTTCATGCATATTTTTCCTCATTTTTTAGCTACTCCCTAAGTTCATCTTAAGTGGGGGTGTTAGAGTAATAAGTTGTTTCACTTAATTAATTTAATCATATTGGTTAATTAATTAAGTCACTTGTTCCTTTAGATTTTCTTAAGATAAACTTAGGCACATTAATAATTATTTATTAATGATTAAGTGTGCACACTAAGGTTTCATTTAGGGTTTCTCGATCTCCTTCATAAGGATTGATCTCATTGTATATATTTTGATTCTCTTAATGCATTTTTACTTTAAGGCTTGCAAAACATTTTCTTTAGTTCTGGATATCTTTTCTCTTTAACAGGTTATTGTATGTAGCTGATTCTTGGGGCTTGTGAGGTTGGGTTTCTCAACTTCTACAAAATACACACCAAATTATATGAAAATTCTTAAAACAATTGAAAAACCTAATAGATTTTGATTTTAGCTGACGAATCATCTTCACTGCTTCAAAATTCTACTACCAAGTGCTCTCCTTCTATTCTTCAATGAAAAGTGAAAAATGAGAGTTCCAACTTGTCTTTTATAGTACGCACACTTGTAATAAATGTGTTTTCCCTAAGTTTTTTTAGATGCCCTATTTTCTCAGACAATAAGAGAAAAATTCTTCCGCGGTCCTATGATTCTTTGTATTTTCTTGTGAAAGTTCTCCAAAACTTTTGCATATCATTAATACACCTTTTTTATCATCCTTCATGTTCTATTACCATCTATGAATAGGGGAAAATGGATTTTCTTGAAAATCTCCCCCTAGGCTAGTGGCCTGAAATCAATTTTCGAAAGGAGTACTGGAAGCAGGTTCTAATGCAAAACCATTTCCAACATCAGACTCGTTCTTTCTTACCCATGTCTTCTTCATCTGATCTTTGATTTCATCCACAATCACTTTTCCTTTTTCCTTTTTATCTTTCTATATATTTCTACCTTTGTATACCGAACCTCTTCTATCCACATTTATGTTTCTGCAGAATCTTGCAATGTGACCATGTTTATTGAAATTGTAACACACAATATTTCCTTGTCCAAACCAATCGTTTCATCTTCTTGATCTGCATTGATTAGAAATATACCCAAAATTTCCACAAGAATAACATCCAACATTCCTTATTTTCAATGTATACATTAATACTTGCTTAAACATAGGTTGACCTAAGCCTACATAGGCATTTATTACTGTGTGACTCATTGACATAGTCTAGATATTTTCTAGATATTTTCCTGATATTTTGTTCAACACTTGGATATTTCTCCTTTATAAGGAGATCCTTGATTGTATAATAAGAGCGAGGAACTTATGCATTATATGTACTTGATTAAATCTTCTTTGTGATCATTGGTTCTTTCATGGTATCAAAACCGAACAAAGAGTTCTCAAGCCATATAGTTTTTGCATTTTCCGTCCATCATCTAACTCATTTGTAGAGTATGCATTTGTGATTGGTGGCTCTGATTGGTATGCATCACTGAATCACGTATTCAAATTGAATACGCCACCAAGGTCTAGGCTTTGGCTTTACTCGACCCACTGAAGAAGACGCAATTTGTGGATCTATGTGGAGTTTGGTCGATGCCCAACATAGCCCACATCCACTACCTAAAGTCCCAATGTTCTCAGCGATAGAGGGTTTACATAGTGGCATGTACGCCAGGTTGGGTTGTTGACCCAGCCTCCTACATCAATGCCAAAGACCATGGTTCTGACATGGCTGCTGATATAAGACGTTTCCAGTTTGGGAGAGGCATGATTTTCAGCCAGCAATAAGTCAACCATTGTAAGGAGTGATTGAGGGAGGGCAAATTCATGTGATTAGGCACGACCTTTGCTTGCAGAATCTGATTATCTGTTGAAGGGTCGATTTCCTTGAGGTGAGAGGGGTGATTTCTACTTTTTTCTTTGTGCAAGACAAAGGGAGGCACAACTCATACACCTACGCATGCATTTGTGTTGGTTGTAGGCGTGCAACGTGCCTTCCTAACAAATTCCCCTGCCTCTACCAGACGTACTCCCCTATCCCTGCTGCAATTTGGTTTGAATGGAGGCATTTCTACCTATTCCTGCTATGGCATTTTTACCTATTCCTACTATGATTTCTCATGGAAGAGACGTTTCTACCATTTGAGGGCTCTTTTGTGAATTCGGTGAAGGTGCAATTCACCTTGTTTTTTCAGCCTCTCCCACTCTCTATGGCGTAGCCACACCACTCAGCTATCCTCCATTTGATTTTGGCCAAAATTCATTTGGAGGGGGCGTTTGCAAGTTAGAGAAGATGAGGCACGATTAATTTCAAAGAGGTTTTTTTGCAACAGAGCCACCGTGCAAAGCTTTGTCTCTGGCGACATCTATGAGGAGATCAATGTGCTTGTTTTGAAACTCTGTCTTTCATGGTTCTTTCATGTGAAGTAGTACCCAGGCTGCATAAGAGGAGGCACACTCCTCACCTGCATCAAATGGCCCATCACATCATGCTAATCTCAGGCTGTGTTGGGTGTTTCCCAAGTGTAAAGAATAGAGGAGAAGGCATACATTTTGGAGTCTCCAATCAACCCGTCATCTCCAACCTTGGCACTTTATCCTCCAAAGAATCTGCCAAAAAATTTGGTGATTTGAAAGTTTTCGAGAGGCATCAAATTTCATTGGGAGAGTAGCTGATCTATTTTCCCTATTGACTATGGTCAAATACTCCCTCTTCTTTCCTTTGTAAAGAAGGTAAGCTTTTGTACTAACCACATTGTGTCTTTGATCAACTTCAAAAGTTTGTAAAAATGGGGGAGAGAAAATTTGTTTTTCCATAGGTAGAAAAAAAATTTTTGTACTAACCATTCTTGTAATGGTTTTGATCAATCACAACTATTTGTAAAAGGGGGAATTTTGTGTATCTGCATATGTTTTTGAGAGAGTCTCTTGAGACATTTCATTTGTACCTTGTCATTGATGACATATTAGATGTAATCTTCCTGTACTCCGTAGATTAGGAAATATCTTGGAGACTTTGTGCATGGCTCTAGTGAGACTTAGATTGTATCAATCTGCCTTTGATGAGCATTCAGTTGATGTTCACAGAGGTGTCTCCATACCTGATCTTTATCATCTTGTAGTAAGTGATTCATCGCATGTTCTTCATCAACAATAGTATCATTTTTAGGGGGGTTCTCCTAGACCTTCTATCATTTTCTCTCTTATGGAGGAAATCATATATTGTACTTAGTGAAAGAAGTAGTACTTCTTCATGTGTATAATTTTCATGCATCTTTTCCCTCTTTTGGAGGGTAGTTTTTTCCCACAGGGTTTTCTACTTTTCTCCACTTCATGAGAGATTACTTTGTGCATGGGTACCTAACATGGCTAGTAGTCGGGACCCATTTTATCCATGCCCACCTAAGTTATGCTTAAGGGGGGGTGTCAGTGTATACATTAATACTTGCTTACACATAGGTTTACCTAAGCCTACTTAGGCATTTATTACTGTGTGACTCATTGAAATAGTCTAGATATTTTCTAGATATTTTCCTGATATTTTGCTCTCCTGATATTTTGTTCAACACTTGGATATTTCTCCTTTATAAGGAGACCCTTGACTGCCTAATAAGAGTGAGGAACTTATGCATTATTTGTGCTTGATTAAATCTTCTTTGTGATCATTGGTTATTTCACTTATGTTTACAAAGTAGTTTGACACATTTTTGTATTCAATTGATTTATGACCAAACCTTTTGCAATTGAAACACTGACCAAAAAATGATGAATCTCTTGATTTCATATTACTTCTACACTGAGAAGCCATATGGCCAAATGTATTGCAAGAAAAATAGTATCCATTAAATTTTTCAGCATTAGGTTGCCTTACTAGATACCTTCCACCTTTGTTCATCTGATTTCCTTGTCTGAAATTCTTTTGTCCTGATCTGGAACTTTCTCCTTTTTCATACCCAAGACCTTGCTTTTCATTTCCACTCTTTTGTCCTTGAGTCAGCTCATCAAGCTTCACTGAACTTATCTTAAACTTCTCATTGTATTATGCATTTTTAGTGGTAAGTTCATTTCTGAGAATAACAATCTCTTTACCAAGTTCTTCATTGTTTTCGGATCATTGTAGTTCACTTTCCAACTGAAGGAATTCTTCATTTACTAATCTATGTTCATCAAGTTTCTCTTTTAAGGACTGAGCAAGATTCTCCTCATTCTTCTTCCTTTCTCCAATCTCTTTAGTCAGCTTCATCACCATAGATTCTATTTCATGTTCTAAAGTAGCTTTGTCTCTAGAAAGCTTTTCACATTCTTCAGTTATTTCTTTCAAGGTCTGATTCAGGTGAGCATCATCCATGTTTTTGTTCTCTTTTTATTGTATCTAATCACATAGATCCTTTCTCTTCTCCTTGGATTTAACAATCTAATCCTTCAATGTCCGAAATAATTTCTCAGCATCTTTAAGATTCACTCTCAATTCCTTGACTTCTGCTTTAGATTGATCAAGATCAAGTGCCACCAGAATATTTTGCTGAAGACCATTAGTGTCCATTACATTCCAAGATCCGCCTCAAGCTACTAAACTTCTTCAGAGGAACTAGTCTCTGATACCAATTGATGGACTCAAGGGAACACTAACAGGGGGGTGAATTAGTGTTCAACAAATCTTAACTTTATTAATCTAATATTAAAACCATTTCAACATTCAACCAAAGAAAAGATACAAACACATATAGAAATTATCCACAACACCATAACACAAGGATTTTTGTGTGGAAACCCTATTACAAAAAACCACAATGGAGGTTAATCCACAATTTGAGTACTCAAATATAAGTTTTACAAAAGAGAATGCACTTGCATTTAGGCACACTGCTTAGAGCTCACTACTCAAAAGGGAAGGCTCACTGCCTTACAAAAGTTCATATTAAAACCATCTGAAGGATGAGTTGAAATATTAGCATCTCCTTATGCCAAGTTATATTTTCAGTTAATCTCATAGATTAAATTATGCACTTCACTTTGCTCTGCTCTGCATTGCTCTTCACATCATAAATCCAAAGATCACATCACTATTCTTCTGAGTTTTGCATCACACATTAATATACTTCACATTCCACTCATTTTCTATATCAAAATGATAAAACCGATCTCATATATATATCCTCTATCAAGGATTTGATCATTCATATGTCGACTTATATAAGACATAAAATATTTTTCAACTATCGGCTAAATCCACCACTAATTCCTTATGTGTATCCCACAAAGTTAGTTAAGACATAAAGAGGACCCAAATAAACATATTCGAACAAAAAAAATTAATCAATCATTGCTTAAACATTTGTAACAACGAATTCCACCAAGTCGGCCTTCTAACATAGATAACCAAAAGATTAGTGCATAAGATCTCCTAGTTCATACACCGCTGAATGCACATCAATATACGTCTTGAGTAAGATAATACAAACATCAAAAAACCTTCTTGTAAGATCCACAACCCAAAATAATAGTTCGGTGAGGTATTCAAATCAACATTTATGCCTTTAACTAGATGTCCTATTCTTTACTCTATTTTGTCGGCATAAACCAAAACTAGAATGTAGACCGGATGAATGACTTAGGTTTCCATCAATGACAACACTAGAAGCCATATGCCAACAATTTTGACTCAATTTTTTAATATGAAGAACACTAATATGAAAACACTATGGAAAAGGAAATATGCTAACATGAAAAGGAAGCTATCTAAGTTATGCAATGCTTCATAAATGTCCTAATGATTTTTGCTACTGAAATAATTTTGGAATGATTTAAAAAATACTACACTAAATGGATGTTTAGACTTAGATGCATAAAATAGTTTTTTATGAAACTTTCCAAACTGATACTATAGGTTACTAGTCGGCCTAAGAAGTGTAGAAAACCACCAGAAATCTCAGAAAAGTTGATTTTTGTAAGCCTCCAAGGACTCATTCACCTAGTGGTGGATGGGTCCTGGTACTCATTTCTAGGAGACTCTGAATTATAAATTGTACCTTGTAACTTGAGAAAACTTGCTACCTTTGTAACCCTAATAGGGACTCATTTTCCCTACATCGAATGGGTCCTAGATTAGGGCTTTCAAATTGATTTTTATAGATTTTCAAGTATTTTCTAATGATTTTCAGATTATTCGGGATTGTTACAGTAAGTTTTAGGGTCAATTTTTTTGTAAATGCAATGTGAAATGCAAGTTGAAAATGTGACAAAATGATGAATTACAAGACCTAGTTTGATATGCAATTTTTTTTTAATTTTCAAATGTAAGTTTATATGATTAGAATGATATGCAATATTTCTAATTATTTTTTTATTTATTTTTTTAGATTTAAATAATGCAAACAATGCAATTCTAAAAACCCTAGATGAGATGCAAATTTGAATGCAAAGTAAGACACCCTAAATGAGATCTAATTCAATGCAAATTAGTGCAAATGAATGTAAGATCTAACCTAGGATGCAAGAGACTCCTAAAATAAAAAAATTATAATGTTCATTAAGTTAGGTTCACCAAAATGAAAAGAAGAAAAATATGTTCACCCAAATGGGGATTGACCAAATAGATGAACCTAATTTTGCTTAGTGTTTCACTCAATTATGAGGGGTAAAATGTATAAATAACAATAAAAAATAAATCCTAACTATTATAAAAACAATAAGTGAGGTTTTAAGATGGAAAACAAATGTGTACCTTATTGAAAAAGTGTTGTTTCAAGGGTCACTAAGAGCTCATTCACCCAGTGGAAAATGGGTCCATGCTAGGGTTCTAGAAAAGTGATTTCTAGGCTCTATTCTTCATTGTCTGCACTCCAACCTCCTAAGCGATCAACTCCTGAAAGATGAAAAATAAATTTTGTAGCTTCATTTTCGTGATCTTGCAACAAAGATGATAAATTTTATAACTTTTCAATCTTGACAACTTTGCAACTTTTTTTCTCGACTTGATATTCAACTTAAAAACCTACAATCACACATCAAGGAAGAAGATTTTTTTTTTGTTTTTTAGTCAATGGGGGTTTTCCTTCGTCAAACCCCTTTTAGGTAATTAAACCTTATGATAAAACAATCAGAACTAAACATGTAACATGAAACATAAAAAAATGATACCTTGGATGTCAAATCAGAAATCTAACATGAAGTCTCTATGAATAATGTAGATCTTGATCTTGAATATGGATGTGAAACAATGCTTGACTTGGATCTTCAATACTAGATCAACATATAAGCTCAACAACATGCATGATGCACTATGCCTTTGACATGATCATATGACCTTTGATTGCTGCAATAAAACCTTTATAATCTGCACTTGAATGCCTTGTGTATACACCTAAAATTGGTCGAGAGCATCCTATTAATTAAATACGTGTTATTTAATTAATTATCCTAATTTCTTCCACTATTTGAATAAATAGAAATATTTATTTATATAGTTCACATTTAAATTCATCTTAATTAAATAAAAAAATTAAATACTTTGTTTGATTTAATTATCAAATCCCTATTTTATTCTATCACATCGATCTCAAATTAATTAAATAAAGATCAAACGCTTTATTAATTAATTGCCATATTCGTCTGTTTAATTTAATAAACTTCTATAGTTTGTTTTATTAAATTATTTATCTCCCTTTTGCTAATTTAAAAAAATCAAAAATATTTGAATAAAAGCATAAGGAATATTCTCTCAATCCTCCTCCATCAATCTTTCATCTTCTCTTGCCTGGTGTTTTCATGGGTAGAGACAATCACCAAATTTCTCTCAATCTCCTTCATCTCTCACCATTCAATCCTCCAGATTGAATCCAAGCCTCTCAATGCCTTCCCTATGCATTTCTATAGCCAGAAATTCTATAAATACAACCTCATTGAACCAAGAAAAGGATCTAGATAATTAAGTTTATGCACTCTTACTCTGCAGGAATTCAGGGACTCAAGCATCAAGCATTCAAGCATCCAATATCCAACAATCAAGCTTCAATATCATGGCTGCCTCCTGTAGCTGCAATTATCTGTTTCATGTCAATTCATGCTAGTTTAATTCATTTATCATCTAGTATTGTCATATTTAGTTCCATATCATTGCATTAGCATCCATCTCATTCTTTGAATTGTCATTTTAACAATCATAGTGTCCTCACAATCTGAGAGCAATGGTGGTTTAATCAATCTTTGAGGATAGAGAACAATATGATGCTTTCAATTGATTATTGCTTTGATTTGATTCATTCAGCTTTGTATTTGATATAATGTCTTATTAAGAAGTTTTTTTTGCTTTACACCTCATTCCACACTTACAATTTGGTGCCCACCATTGGGCATTAGCCCCAATTTTACAAAAAACATTCTGGAAAGTGTCATGCAGGTTCTCGGCGTGTTTTTCTTTTAGCACTTTTGTCAAAAACTACAGCGCTTCCGTGGAAAACTACAACGCTTATGTGCTTTGTTTGGGTGCTTTTGTGTTGCTATAGCGCTTCTCTCAAAATTTTCAGTGCTTTCAACTTTAGCGCTTCTGTCAACTGTTTCAACGCATCGGTGATTTAGCACTTTCATGAAGAATTTTGGCGCTTCGGTCTCCTGTTTCGGTGCTTTCATGTTTTAGCACATCAAGTAATTGTTTTAGCACTTTGGTGCAATATTCCAGCACTTTTGTAGAATTAGTCTAGATCTGATGCGGCCGTGGCTAGATTTTAATTTTTTCACAGTTGGACTAAAATTCATCAATCCTAGGATAGTCACTTTAGGTTTTCTAAAATTTATTAATCCTAGGATAGTCACTTGTTGGTTTCTAAAAATTCATCAATCCTAGGGTAGCCACTTTTTGTTTTCTTAAAAGCAAATTTATCAATCCTAGGATAGTCACCACATTTTTACAGTACAAGTTAAAAGGAACAAACATGATTTTTGTGAAGCAACACCTTCGCTTAGATTAGAAAATTTCTTTTTGGGCTTAAAATAGAACAAACTTATATGCTATGTTTGTGGTGATTAGGCTTATGCTCTCCCCTTAACTGGGTGACCAAAGTGCCAGATTCACTTTTACTTCATGTTATTTACGCTTTGTTAAATCCTTTAGAAGGCCTGTCGTAGTGGGAAAAAGTACTCGCCCTACGGGAACGACCTAAGTGGGAACACCTAAAGCCAAGGATTCCAACCCACTATAATAAAAATGCAAGTTGTTGATGAAATTCCAACTTGATGGTAGTGTGCAAGATAACCATCCCCAAAATCTTTGTTCTAAAGATTGGGAGGTCTCTTGAGGGAGTTTATCATTTTTCACACCGCACAGAAGCCCTATCTACGAACCATAGAGTAGTTTCTCGCCGAGTCAGTATCCATACATTGTCATACTCACGGTGCAAGGGGAGGGAAGAATATGCCCCCAAGACACTCACCATATAATTACCAAGGACCGTTTGCTCAGAGGACGAGAAATCCAACTCTGAGTACGCACCTGGAAACGAAAAAAACACGCGCGCCCTCTAGGGGGTGACACGATTGTGTGCGTCAACGCAATTCAAGATGTGGGTTGTGAGTATAATGATGACCTACTTGTCCTTAAGTGTTATTCTATTTGATTTGTGTATAGTTATTAAAACAATCCGTCAAAATCAATAAGAAGCATTTGTGGTTTTTGAACATACACGATCTATTCAGATTAAAAAAAATATTCAAAATTGCTTGTAGTGTTTTCACAAAGAATCATTAAAATCAGATTAAAAATCATCCCAAAAACAACAAAGTTAAGTTAGATCAGAAAACTCCATGCTTAGAAAGTGGAAGTCCACCACGTTTCTCAAAAGGAAAATCAAAATCTCAAAACCCAAGAAACCTCTCGGTTATCAAAACAAATTAATAAGACAAGGTTTTCTATATCAAAATCAAAAACTCTTTTTACAACATAGAACATTCATCCACAGATATCATGATTTTGCTAGGGATCGCACTTTAGATTATGCAATAGAACCACTCTATTCACAAGCCTTCTTTCAAAGGAGAGCTCTCACTCAGTATCACAACCATAGTCAGCGCATACATCATGCTTATCTTCCACAATCCATGATACAGTATGCCACAAGGCCAGATCAAATTTTACAATAGAGTCTTTAAAGTCCTATTTTTAAAAGCTCTGGAAAAACCTGTTTCAGTGCTTCTGGTCACTATTTTAGCGCTTCTGTGAAATAGCACTTTCGGGCACTGTTTTAGCACTTACAGTCTTTATTTTAGTGCTTTTGTCAAAGTAGCGCTTCCATCACTTTTTACAGTGCTTTTGGGCACTGTTTCAGCACTTCTGTCAAGATAGCACTTCCATCACTTTTTATAGCGCTTCTGGGCACTGTTTTAGTGCTTCTGTCAAGATAGCACTTCCATCAATTTTTGTAGCGCTTTCATGCACTATTTCAGCACTTTTGTCAAGATAGCGCTTCAAGACTCTGTTCTAGCACTTCTGTGAAATAGCGCCTGTGTATTTTGTTTTAGCGCTTCTAAAACAGAGAGTTCAAAAATCTTACCAGTCAGTCTATCTGTCATTTATCCATAGTCTTTACCAAAACACAAGTTTCTTCTCATCAAAATCACTGTCTGAAGACCAAAATCTAAAAGGTTTATACAAATTTCCAATCTTATCAACTGAAACAAGATCTTGCAAATCAAAAGTGTCAAATCAAAATACACAATCGTTTACTACACAAAAGTTTCATCATCAGGATACTATCATCCTTTATCACGAAACCAAGTATAGTAATCAAATTTTTAACATAGTCTCATCAATAAGATCAGTCATCTTATTCGACTTTGTTAAAAGTTCAAATTGACATTTTTCGAGCATAGAAGGTCAACATTTCGGAAGAAAGTGTAAAATTTGTATGCCAATCTTCACTAGGTCCCAAAAACAGAGACTCTTAGAGCAAGAGCTTGAAACATCCAAAACAATGGCAGAGGAAAATCCTTGGAACAATCTAAACTGAAATGATAAGAACGAAATAAGTCTAGAGGATATTCAGGCAGCTCAACAAGATCCCAAGTTCCATATATTTATGGAAAAGGTTTTAGAACAAGATATGGAGAAGTATCTTTTGATGTTGGTTGAATCAGGTTCCAAACTTCCCAAGGATTTTGATGTCAATCATCTGAAGGAAGCACCTGAAACAAATGAGACTGAAATACTACAACCAACACAAACAATAGATCTAGTTGCTACTTTGACATCCCAAATGCAACTGTTACAACAACAGATATAGGATATGACGAAAGGGAGTACCAAAAGATATGCGATACAGGACATTTTTCCTTATCTTTTCGATGCAACAATCGGCCTGCTACCTTTTCCGAGACACTACGAATTCCCAAAGTATGACAAGTACAATGGAAGAATGGATCCGATAGATCATATCTGGGAATTCAAAACAATGAGCCTTGAGTTTACCAAAGAGGAAACTTATTTAATGACGTTATTCCCAAGAAGTTTGGGAGGTGCATGTATGGAATGGTCCTCAAAACTACAACCAGGTATCAAAACTTTTGAGGAACTTTTCAACAATTTTATCTCCCAATATTCATTCAACATCCAACATGATTTTACAATAAAGGATCTTTAAAACTTAAAGCAAAACAAAGGGGAGACGTTCTTGTCTTTTCTACAAAGATGGCAATGACTGTTCGCTAGATATCCTCAATCCATTCCAGAGGAAGAAAATATGGAGTTGTTCATTGAAAACTTGACGAAGGAAATGAATTATAGGCTAGAATTGCAATGTCCTCCCACATTTGAAAAAGTCATAGAAAATAGTCTCAAAATTGAGGAAGCATTAGTCAAAAGATGATTTATCAAACATTTCAATGATAAAATGAATAACACAAACAACTACTCCAATCAATACTCAGGCAATGATAAACCAAAAATTTGGCAAAAGAATCAAAACACAACTACAAATGAAACAACAAATGATTCCCAAAATGTCAAACTAGTTTTTAACTTAACAGCATCTTCTTCAAAGAATCAAAACACTGATCAAACTATCAAGTCAAATGTCATGCAAAACAATGAGAACGTAAAAACACAACCATATCAAAAACCATCAAATCGGCGAAGGTTCACACCTTTAGGTCAAACGATAGAATAAGCAATGAAAGAATTAGTTGCTAGTGGCCTTATCACTGAATGGGAAGCCCAATTTTGGGATCCAAAGGTCAAACCACCATGGTGGAATGACGCAAAATACTGCAACTTCCATAGTAACAAAGGGCACAAAACCAACGATTGTATGGAGTTGAAACATGCAATACAAGACTTGATCGACAACAATAAAGCATATGTGGAAACACCCAAAAACAACAACGATCATCCAGCTTTCAAGGACCCTTTGCCAAAATATGACAAAGGAGCATCATCATCCTCCAACAACAAAGGTAAGAACGTCAATCATGTCTATGACAAAAGAATCCTTTGTTTATCTAAAGTAGAGAGTAATCATGCAATTGATCATGACATTAGTGAACCCAAAATCAACAACACTACCCCTTTGGACTTGCTCCCAATCATACAAAACTCTAACAATCAAATCAATGTATTAAAAATCAGAGATCATCAAGAATATCAACCAACAAATGTTATGACTAGGGGGAAATCCAAGGTAATGTTGAAGGGATTTGGATCCACACATGTGGTTCCACCTCCATCTCATTATAAAATTGTCGATCAACTGCAAAACATTCTTGCACAAATATCAATACTAGAACTCCTTAAAATATCACCATCACATAAGGAGGTTTTAGAACAAGCATTGATAGCTACTACGGTACCAATGAATCTAAATGTTTGCCAGTTCCAAGCTATGGTGGCGCATTTGACTACACCGCATTGTTTATCATTCTTTGAACAGGATGATGTATCACTAAACCATTCCCATACTATTGCACACCATATCGAAGTCTTAATCCATAATCATCACGTCAAGAGAGTCTTAATAGATGGGGGAGCTGGTTTGAACATTTGCACTCTCAAGTTAATCCGTGCACTAGGATATTTAGATGATGCTATTGATGCTCAAAGAAAAATGACTATCAAAGCATATGATGACGAAGAGAGATCGTCTAAGGGATTAATTGTGTTACCCATTCAAGCCAGGCCAATGATGAAACATATAGCATGTCAAGTGTTGGAAAGAGAGCTAACATACAACATTCTCTTAGGAAGACCATGGATCCATGAAATGCAGGCTATACCTTCAACATATCATCAATGTTTGAAGTTCCCAATAAATGGACAGGAGGTGACTATATCTGTTGATTACAATCATCCTCAACATTGTGACACAATTAGAATCTCCCAAGATACCTTGGTGCCTCACAACAGGGAAGCATCCAGTTCAAAATCATCCAACGAAGAACAACGTCCATGTATTACCACCAAGTGGGTCAAGAAAAAGGATAAAGAAAAAGAAACAAGTCCTGTTGAAACTCATTCACAAATAATCCAGATCAACAAACTTCTTTATCACAAAAATTTCAAAAGAAAGTGCAATTGACTAACAAGGTAATGGGAACATATTCTATGGAGCAATCGCTTAACCTAATATAGTTAATGCCATCTCCTAAGACATATGGTCAACCATCTATGATAAAACCTCAAACATCATTACCAACCATAGTTGTTAAAGAAATTTTTGTCAAAAAGGGTACCATAGCGAATGAAATAGACAACAAAACAATCTTGGATTGGCTCTACAAAGATGAGGAACCCTCTACATCAAATTCCAGTATAAAAAATGTCAACGTCAACACCAACAAATATGGAAAAGGAAAAGCTATTTTAGAAAAAATGGGGTATGAAGGACAAGGACCTATTGAATTGAGAAAGGAAGGAATCACAGAGCCTATTCGACCCCTCACTCTATAATCAAAAGAGAAGATGGGATTGGGGTACTCTAAAGAAGACAAAAAGGAAATGACAAGGAAGGTTATCGAAAGAATCCTTCAGCTAAGAGATAGCTCTGAAACAGACTCAAATGAATATGAGTGGGATCTATGCTCTGATATATCTTGTACTAACATACAAATTGATGTAATGAAAAAATATACACCTACGCGAGAGGAGGGACAAGGTTCTGGGTCTAGACCATTCATGGCAGGGTTACTAAATATCGATGATTCAAGTGGGGACAATCAGACCTCGAGTGAGCTAGACAATTTTGAAGAAAATACCATCATGGACCTCGATATCCCATTAAAAAAAAATGACGAAATGGTCATCCAAACCCTTACATCCATCACCTTGAATGACTCTAATAATCTCATGCCACTAATCCATCCTGAACTAATTGACTAGGAACCTATTGAACCCCTAACTGTGCCAAGATTTGCAGATGATGATGCTATCATAAATTTCCTATGTCATACCGAACCTGATACAAGTTCTATTCATAATACTCATAACAAAGTGACTTGGCAGTGAGTGTCAAATCTTCCAGTTGCAAAATTGAAAACAGGGAAAATAGATCTAATGGTGAAAACCATTCTATGGCAGCATTAGATCTCAAAAAAGAAAAAATAAAGAACGCATCTAATGGTGAAAACCTCTCTAAGGCACTAAAGGATGGAAGATTTGACACTCTTCCAGAACACTATCATGAGCAATCATCAGTTCTGGTAGAACCAACACAGTCTGTGAACATCGACACTGAAGACAAGGCAAAAATCCTACATCTGGCCAAATCCATCACAGATAAAGAAAGACCACATTTCATCAAATTCTTTAAGGAGAAAAGCATCAACTTCTCTTGGTCATATTCTGATATGCCAAGCTTAGATCCAAATTTTCTCATGCATCATTTATCTTTGCCAGCAGGAATCAAGCCTATCAAGCAAAAATTGAGTAAAATGCATCCCCATATAGCATTAATGGTAAAGACAGAGCTGAAGAAATTGTTGGATGCTGGATTCATACGGTCTATAGACTATGTCAAATGGATATCAAATCTTGTACCTATTTCAAAACTAGACAATGGCATCAGGATATGTACGGATTTCAAGGACCTAAATAAAGCATTTTCGAAGGATTATTTTTTGCTACCAAATATCAACATCATTGTAGACTTGATGATAGGGCATGCCATTTGTCAATCATGGATGGTTTCTCTGGATACAATCAAATAAAAATAGCTCCAGAAGATCAGGAGAAGACAACTTTTACATGTCCATGGGGAACTTTCTGCTGGAACATCATGCCATTTGGTATGAAGAACGCAGGAGCCACTTATCAAAGAGCAATGACGACAATATTCCATGATATGATGCACACCTTAATGGAGGATTATGTGGATGACATATTGGAAAAATCTAGTACAAGGGACGGACATCTGCATATCTTAGACAAAATCTTCACATAGTTGGAGAAATTCAATGTCAAGTTAAACCCCAAGAAGTGTCTTCGGGGTCACATCAGCAAAACTATTGGGGTACATTATATCGGAAAAAGGAATTGAATTGGATACCGCGAAGGTCAAATAAATAATGGAGATGCCACCTCCTAAGAATATTAGTCAACTCAAATCATTATAGGGAAGGCTCCAATCAATCAGAAGATTCATCTCCTAGCTGGCAGACAAAAGTCATCCTTTTAATCACTTTTTGCATAAAAATATAGTTTTCAAGTGGGTTGAGGGGTGTGAAACAACGTTCAATAAAATCAAAAAGTATCTAATGTCACCACCCATTCTCATGCCACCAACAGAAGGAAGACCTTTGCTATTGTACATTGCCATGACATATATCTCTTTGGGGGCACTATTAGCACAAGAGGATTATGCAGGAAAAGAACATGCCATCTACTATATCAGTAGGACATTGAATGGGTATGAAATAAACTACACTTTCATAGAGAAGTCTTGCTTGGCAGTGGTGTTTTCTAATCAACAGCTGAGACATTATATGCTGACCCATACAATCAGATTAATAGCAAAGATTGACCCATTAAAATATCTACTCAGTAAAGCTACCTTAACAGGTAGACTGGCAAAGTGGGTCATTCTATTAAGTGAATTTGACATTCAATATGTGGAAAGAAAAGCCATCAAGGGTCAGGCAATCATTGAACAATTGGTTGAAGCTCCTCTACCAGATGATCGACCAATGACAATGGAGTTTCCAGATGCAGATATTCTGACAATGATGCCGCAACAATGGGTATTATATTTTGATGGATCATACACACAACGCGGATTAGGAGCAGGGATTTTGTTCATTTCTCCACAAGGACACACCATTCCAAAATCATATAGACTAATTTTTCAGTGTACAAATAATGTGGCAGAATATGAAGCATTAATCATTGGAGTCAAAATAGCAATTCAATGGAAGATCATGGATTTATAGGTATATGGGGACTCTCAACTAGTCATTTATCAAGTAAATGACGAGTATCAAACAAAAGATGAAAATTTGATGCCCTACAGGCAACACATAGAAGCTCTGAAATAATTCTTTGTCAGTATCAATTTTGATCAAATTCCAAGGGTGGAGAACAAAGCTACGGACACTATGGCCACAATCGCTTCATTACTAAAATTGCCTGAGAAACGTGTTTGTTATGAGTTTATGGTGGAGCAAATATCATGTCCTTCCCATAATAATTTTGAATCCACTACCATCTGCCATCTAGAAACCATTGAAACTTGCATCTATGAAAAGACCTATGCTTACCTGAAAGACGATATCCTTCCTCCTGACCTTTCCAGGAACCAAAAATGAAACTTTATCTGCCAATTCCGCACAACATACTTTACCGTCAAGGTCTTGATGGTACTTTACTTCAATGTCTAGAACACAACGAATCTGAAATGGCCCTCCAAGAGGTTCACGAGGGTATTTGTGGCACTCATTCGAGTGGGATAACTCTAGCCAAGAAACTCCTCCGTTTGGGATATTATTGGCCATGCATGGAGAAAGAATCCTATCAGTTTGTTAAGAAATATCAAAAATGTCAGATTCATAGCAATTTGATTCATGCGCTAGCACAATAACTGCATCCTTTTACATCAACATGGCCTTTTTGTCAATGGGGCCTAGATCTGGTAGGAAAAATAAATCCATCTTCATCTAATGGACACAAGTTCATTATCACAGCTACAGAATACTTCACAAAGTGGATAGAGGTAGTACCTCTTACAACCATCACTGGGAAGTAGATCTCCTCTTTCATCTTGAATTACATAATATGTCGGTATGGAATCCCTCAATCCATTATCACTAATAATGGACGACCTTTCAAGAATCAAGATGTCCAAGAGCTATGTGAGAAGTTTCATATCCAACATCGTTTTTCAACACCGTACTATCCTCAAGGGAATGGCCAAGCAGAGGCCTCGAACAAAACAATACTCAAAATTCTCAAAAAGACGGTTAACAATGTTGGACGTGATTGGCATGTTCAACTCAATCCTGCACTATGGGCCTACATAACAAGTATCAGAAAACCAACAGGAGCTACACCATATGTCTTGGTATATGGATCAGAAGCTATTTTTCCCATTGAAGTTGAAATTCCATCCCTTCATGTATCACTTAGAGGAATCATTTTAGATGAAGACTATAGGGTATCTAGACTACAAGAACTAGAATGGTTGGATGAGCATCATCAACAAGTTGTTAATCATCTAACAACTTATCAATAGAGAATGTCAAGGAGTTACAACCATAGGGTAAAATCGAGGGTTTTTTAGGTTGGTGACTTGGTACTAAAGGAAAACCCTAGGAATCAGCAGGACAGGGAAAAGAAAGGGAAATTTGAGCCTAACTGGCTTGGTCCTTTTGTCATCATATCAGTATATGGATGAGGAGCATATCAGCTATCAACGTCAGAAGGGGATTTGTTTGATGAACCTATCAACAGTATCCATCTTAGAAGGTTCTATACTTAAATCTCCTAGTGCACGGGTCAAACTTCTGAAATAGTTTCCTTGATGAAAACCTGGCAAACAGGCATCTTGGTAACACAAAAATACAAAAAAAATAGAATATACAAAAAAAATTAAAAAAAAATACACAAAAACAAAAAGTGTAATCAAAGCATATGGTGAAAACCTGGAAACATGCGTCTTATGTGATTCTATGATCAGCTTTCCCATCTATTTTGATACATATCAGGATCATTAATCTGGCAGTCAGTACCATTTCATATCATGTCAGTAGTCTTGCCATCATTGCATCCGTATCAAAATCATTTCACATAGTTAAGTCTCACTCCAAAGCTTGGGGGCAACATCTGGATATCACTAGGGGCAACAAAACCATCGATTTCACCAAAGGGAAAACAAAAGTATAACATAAAAAAAAAAAACAAAGGTCAAAGCGCAACATCAATCATCATCAGGAAGGCATCAAACATCTGTATCATATCGAAAATCCAAAAAACATGTCAAATAAGTTAGTCTCCAAAAGCAAAATCCAAAAAAAACATAGGTTTGTGTCAGTCAAACTACGTGGTCTCTGCGTGTGTAACGTAGGCAAGGCTAATATTTGATCAGCCCCCGAGACCCCTAGGATAAGTTAGTAGGTTAGGTCTTTCGTCAAAATCTCAAAAATCCAAAAACATGTCAAAATCAGGATGGATGATCTAAAATCTGAATAATGAATGAAGCACTCTAAGTCAACAATGGAGAAATTGTATTTTTTGTTATCATTTCTTTGGAGTAACTCAATGATGTATTGAACTAGAGAAACAAGGAAAAAGAATGATGTTTTTATTATCTACTGTTTGTATGTTAATCATTTACAAGTATGAATTGTCGAGGGATGTTCTATGCAAATGTATCACCGATGACATTCAGAATTCACACATTGAAATGATTAATCACTGCCTATTTACGCAATGAATGCTTAGGTCATCTCGGTTAAATTATACCTAGATGCTTGTGTTCACTTGCAATATCAAAATCATGAAAGAAGTACTTAGGTCATTATTGGTCTAACGCATACCATTAATGCTTGTATTCACTTTCAACATCCAATAAAAGCTCAATGATGACAAAAATCACAAAAGTATTGTTAAAATGACAATTGTTTTGCATATAGTTGCATGTTAAAATTAGATTGCATTCATCATGATTCATTATCTACACAGTATTTGTTGCATAAAGGATTCCAATGATTATCTAATCTACAAATAAGACTGAGTATACTTGACATAAATCCAAAAATCATCAACACATGTAAGAATCATCATTACATCATTTAATTTCATCATTTCATCATTCATACACTTCACATGCATCAAATAAATCATACATTAAATTGTACCATACATACATCATGATCATTTTTTACCATAAACATTCATTTCATTATCATCCATCAAAAACATATGCATACATCATTTATCGTCCATACATTCTATCACAGTTTAAATAAAAACAAGTCATGTCATTATTATCATTACATCATCATCCATTATCATTTCATCATAAGATCATTTTATTACCACATTTAAAATAAAAAACATTTATCCATCCATCCATACATTTTATCAAACCTAAGCATTCATATAGATCATCACACATGCATTTATCATTACATCATTGCATTGAAATAAAATCATTCATATGCATTATCACATTTAGAATAAAATCATCACATAAATCACATAATAAAGGCATCCATCACATGGAAATCATAAAACCATCATCATATCACATCAACTACATCTCATATATATATAATCAAGTGTCAAGTATACGATGAAGTCTAGAGATACATCATTAGAAATGAGGTACATCAAAATATACATCATGGAGGATCACAATAGCATCTATGATTTGCTACTACCAGAATGTGCGGGCCCAACAAGACTTGTACCACCACCCCCGGAAGGACTAGGATCTCTGGGATCTCTATGTGGAGGTTGTGTCACCCCCTCACTAATTGTTCATGTGTGCATCCGCCCAGATCTCGATGGGGCATAACTAACTCTATGATCAACAAGGCATTGCATCATGGTATTTGCCTTGGTAAAATTCTGCCTCTCAGCCAACCCACATAATCTCTCTCATGTAATCCCCCACTAAGGTGCTATCAACCACTCTCTATAAGGTCTCTGCTCTCTCCTATGCCCTATCGTCAATCTGTCGAGCACTGTCTCACTCGGTTGTCAGTGTACCAACCTGTGTCTATACAGTGGCCAACTATCCCTGCACCTGCGCTAAAGCCTGAACGTGAGCCTGAGCTTGGGCCTGCATCTGAGTCTGGGTCTAAACAAGCAAAATCTGAGCCTATACCAACTGCCCCTACAGTGTCTGAACCTGTGCTTGGAGACCTGCAATCTGTCTCTTCTAATCCACTACTGGCACTGTCACTGCTTGCCTCTTGCGAGGCTTGCTAGATGATGGAGCACTACTAATGGCTGGCCCTACTCCTCTGTCCCCTCCACTGCCGCCATCACTATCATCACTGTTGCTATCATCACTGCCACTCTCTGTGCTACTACCTGTTGGAGTATCACCCTCGCTCTGTGCAGAACCCTCTGCCACATCTTCCTCTACTAGTAGCAGTGCTGGCTCATCTAGAATGGTAATACAAGGATGGGGAACCAAAGCCAAGATTGTTGCATACTCCTCTGTCACTAGTGCCTCTGCAATATCTCTGTGCATATCCCAGGGTGATGGTTGCAATGTCATGTATCCCTCTACTAGAGCATCATATGATAGACAAGGAACCCAATCAGGAATATCCATTTATCGCCTCACATAATGGGCTACTCCCTATGGCATACACAAAACAATGCCGTACTGTCTGTATACTCTACGGAGCAGAAATATCTCTAGAAAAAATGGTGTCCGGCTGATGAGATACATAGAATCACAGAGAAATCCCAACACTGCATCATCCTCATCCCACTGCTCACAGTCGAGGTATGGATGCTAGGTAACTGTCTCTGTATCGTCGAAGACCCGCCTCTAGTACTCTAACTTGCCCATCCGGGCCTATGTAAACCGACCTCTGTATTTGAACACATAAGGTCTGCCTGGTGGTCTATCTACAATTGGAAATGGCTGAGCAATAGAAAAATGCTCCCATGCCCACACCTGTAACAGGGTCATCCCTGCTGATAACCTCCGTGCTTTGAGGTACACAACCGAGTGAAGATCATGATAGAGATGGGCCAACATGCACATCCCCCACGCATATCTGGTACCGTGTACCATCATGCTCTCCAATGTCTTGCCCTAGCCAACAAGGAATCCCTTTGACCTGCGATCAGGGCAAAGGAAACCTCCAATAAATCCAATTAGCATTGTTGGTAGTGTCACGTAGGAATCAACAATCCTCCGCCATCGAATGCTCGGACCCTCAATGTCTTGATCCTGAAAAACTCTACATAGAGCATTTCTACTGCCAGTCCCATGGGAATCATATGACAAAATCTCCCCCATGAACGTAATACACAAAATACGCCACACATCCTGAAGTGTGACCATCATCTCGCTAGTTGGTAGGTGAAAGGTGTTGTGGTCACTATGCCACCTCTTAGCCAAAGCAGTCAACAAACCCCGATTAATTTTAATCTGGGGCATATCAAGCAAAATGGTCAGGCCACATTGGCCTATAACCTGAAGCTCATCCGGTGTCAGATGAGGAATCAAGTATGTGGTCCATGGAAACCTCTCTCGCATCTGGAGAATACCCAAATACTCCTATCATCATAACGAAATATCCACAATCAGTGAACTATGTCTAGAAATCAAAAGTCATTCTACTATCACGTCTATTCCAAAATTTTGGTATGAATTTTTGATCAAAATTCATGGGCGATCATCAACAAACCTCACCTATCATGAGGTTCATCAAACAATATCTAATCTCGCCTATCATGAGATTTATCGGATAGTGAAACATTTCCTCGCCTATCATGAGGATCATCACAAATAGGATTTACTTCTCGCCTATCATGGGAAGTTAGTCTTATTTACATCATAAATCCAACACATTAAGAATTTGGATTACCAATCATACCACTCCAAAGAATGGACATGATCAGAATTGACAAAATCAGGGTTCACTAAGTCAAAATCTTCAATTATGCCATGAAAGCGCTAAATCAGGCTTCTAAAGCACTACTTTATCAGTTAAAAGCGTTAAATCAGGCTTCCAAAGCGCTAAATCAGGCACCCAAAGTGCTAAAACTCTGAAGCGCTACATCAGTACTCTAAAGCGCTATATCAGGTATCTGAAGCACTATTTTTACCGAAGCGTTGCTTTTCTGCATCTAAACGCTACAACAGTCCATCAAAGCGTCGCTTTACCAGAAGTGTTATAACAGACCATGAAAGTGCTAATCAACCAAATCAAAGCACTAGAAGTCTCTAAGCGCTAAAATCCAGCATCATAGCTCTAAAATTCAAATCCTAAGCGCTACATTATCTTAT